>CM074279.1:3740000-3945000 GCA_037194245.1 Opsariichthys bidens
TTAATAGTCATGTTTAATCAATCAAAGCGTTTCAATCTTCTGTTTATTCAGATATGACGCGTGTTATCTTCGTCTGCCGCAGGGCATATTTGAAGTTTCTGCGCAAGAGCGCCCTCTGGCTTTCAGATGGAGAAGCATTTACTACTGATCACAGAGCCGTACAGCTCCGACAAGCTGCGCATTAAATAATCCAGTCCCTCCAGGCATAATCAGCCAAAGTCCGCATATTTATGCAGGGGTCGCGTTTTATCAAATACGCCGCACTTTCACCACATAAATTGCCGATTTCAGCAAGCAAAATATGCGGGGCTAGCATGATTTCATAATGATTTCAAAAAAGTCAGATATATCTTAGTAGAAAAATCATCTGCAAACCGTGATGAAGACGCAAATTCTCATTTGCCAACAAAAGACATCGTGAAGCAGTTTCCCGGTGTGTCACATGACAGTGGGGGCAAATTATTTTGTACTCCGTGCAACTGCGTGTCGGACCGCAGACGACGCTGTATATTTGTAGTGTGTAAAATAATTTACGTTGCAGTGAGAGATTGCACTTTGTGCATTGGAAGCTCTTCATTTAACAGAAGATGTGTGTTTTGTATCGCTACCTCTGTGAAACAGGAAGCACACATTTTATTTTTTTATATTTTATTTATTCATTTTTACAGAAGTTGTTGAATATTCCTTTTGTAAAGCTACAGAACTTATTTGACTCAATGTTTTGTAAGTTCTGAAATAAATCAGCATGAGAACTGAAATATTCAGTGATTTAGTAGCTTGAAGTGATCAGAAATGACTCTTGACATGAAGGTAGTATCTAGTGAGAACAGGGTGTTGGGGGGGAAAATCACCTTTTTTTCCTCTTTTGCATCAGTTTTTGCAAGTTCCCGCAATTTCATCGCATAAAATAGCAAAAATATCCCACATATTCCATCGCATTTTTAAGAAAACGTGCCGCATAATCAAGGATTTTATGATTTTATGATTTTTTTGATTTATTTCAATAAATCAAAAATAGTCATTATTCAGTTAAATGAAATCTGACTCATAAAATATTTTTCAAATTCAAATGTTTTTAAAAATAAATACTACTGAAAAGTACACGTTTAAAAAATCTAAAAATTATATTTCGGATCAAAACTGAAAGTAGAACACTTTCACAATAAATATCAATTCAATGTCTTTTCACCATCAAATGCAGTTGAACACCCAACGAAATTGATTCAATTCACATTGATTTCGATAGTGTTTTCACGATACATATTGTTTCAAAGTAGCTTTACAGAAAATGCATGCGTCTATGTTACAATTAAGCGTAATCTGTCATCAGGTGATGTCAAAAATGTACCGTTTCAAGACAAAACAGACCATGCAGTTAAGCTAAAGTCACTTAAGCATGTTAAAGCAACAATGATTTAAATCATTCATAATTCATAAACACCAACAGCGAGAATGAAAGGTTCAGCCGGTACAGATAAAACTCATTTAAGGCCGAGGAATTTAATTTCAGGGTGAATTTCGGAATTGAAAACATGTACACGCCGCTCTCCCTCCTCTGAAGTACTGACCTTTGCGAGACATTTCGACCGCTTATTTGGTCATTATGGGCAAATGGGTGATTTCATCACCTTTAAGCAAGATTCTCCAAGCACCGTTTGAAAATGTATGAAGGTAGAGAACAGAAAGTGGCATGAAAGAGACAGATGGAGGGGGAAAAAAAATAAAAAAAATCGGTAACCTGTGTCTGTAGCACTGAGGAAAGGTGCAGGCTATGTTGCAGGTCATGGATAATTGGATTCAAGCAACAAACATAAAAACAGACCTGACAGGCTGACAATGGGAGCGAGCGAGCGGAGGGTAAATTTGCACAAGAACTGAATGCTGGTTACTGAGGAGCGTTCCGCCAGCGTGGGAGCTCGGCCAAGCGAAGGAATGTTTCCACACAATCCTCACGACTCTCACTCCCTCCCGTTCAAAAAAAAGATTGGAGCGAATTCCAGAAGAGCTTCCAAAACACTGCAACATGTAGGTCGTTCCTCGGCACAAAAAGTCCTATTCAGTGATAGCGAAATGGTTTTAAAATAATTCAAATATTTCTATGAAAGAACTTGTTGCATTCAAGGGCACCAGAGCCTCGCATCTTGTCCTAACCAATAACCTTGGTAATGCAAAGTAGTACAAAGAACAACCCCGTTTTGTTTAAGAAATAACTGATGAAAGACCGTTCGTGCGGATTTGGATGAGATTACAGCGAAAACCTCAATCGGCTGAGAAATTGTGCCATCTAAAAATGTTGATGCACAAAAGCCTCGGCATTTCTGGGGAAAATCACACGTGCATCTTTCCAACAGAGTGAAAACAACTGTTCGGGCTATCTTAATAAAAAAACCATTCAAATGTTCGCTTTAAAAATGACTGTCTGGTAGCTTTTCAGCTTTTCTAAGTGAAAGGCTGTGCAGTGTGTGGGCAAACGCTGATGAATAGAGTGTATCTAAAATTCTAAACCAATTTGAACTGCCAAGGTCATCTTCAACAGCCCTGCTTTGTGTGCTGTTATTAAAGGAAAAGCAAAAAAAAAGAAACCGATGATTCCTGCCCTGAATTGAGCATGTGTGTTGAAGGTGACAACCTGGAACTGGGCTGCGAGGAAAAAAAAAAAAAAAAAAAGTAAAATATTTTTGTTTTGACAAATATTTTACATCTCATATTGCTTCTGCTTACATATGAAGGCAAACAAGGCATAAAATCAAATTGAAAGGGCTGTTTCATTAGACTCCGCGTTCACATGTGGCGTCTTTTACGCGCTCAAATTCGTTACTTCAAATGTAGGAAGTGTTTCATAATGGAAGCGACGAAGCCATGCGCTGCGTTTTTCCCAAAAACCTCAGCGAAAAAGCAGAGAGCCTCTGAATCTGGCCTTACTTAAAGGGACAGTTCACCCAAAAATGTAATCATTATGAAGTGTACGAGTTTCTTTTTTCTGTCATATTTAAGATATTGACTCAGTCAAATGCTACCGTCAAATGTTTGGTTACAAATATTCTTCAAAATATCTTCAACAAGAAAAACAACATGAGGGTGAGTAAATGATGACAGAATTTTCATTTTTGGGTGAACTGTCTAGTGCTGCAACCTCACGTCAACGTCATCGATTACAAAAATTCGTCGACGCGTCACACAGTTTACATTCATCTGGCGTAATGGCGGCTTCCGGTCCTGGGAACGGAGAAAGTTCCATTCTATCACAAAAACCTAGACCACGATTATCAAAAGTATGGGAATGCTTTAAACAGAGGCCAAATAAAATGGTCCTTTGTTCCCTTTGCAGAACCCAAACGGCGTACCACGTATGGAATTGGATCTCTGGCAAATTTTTGCGCGCGCAAGATCATATTTTGAGCGTGCAAAAGGGCACTGAGTTGAGGAGAAAATCTACGTCTCGCAAATAATTAAATATTTCGAGCGAACGAAAATCAGTTTTGCATTTCAAAGAAGTTTATTTGGATGTGCGCGGACGTTCTCTTTCGCACGTGCGAGGTTTCAGTTGCTCGCGCTCGCTACAATGTGAGAGAATTCCAGCCAATCAGAATTTAGCAGCCTCATCTCCCTTGACAACCAATCACAAGACTCCCTGCGTTACAGACAGCGCAAGAGGAAAAACACATGGTTCAATGGCTTGAACACTATCAAAGTTCCTTTTTAGACTGTATAGAAAGTCTTTGACACTCTTCATTTTAAAGTTCAAATGTCTCCCACTGGACCTCCACACATAAGTGGCTTATTTTTAATCAAAATCAAATCGTATTATTACATAATGGCGTGTCCCAGTGTTTCTACACCTCAATGAACTGATAAACTAGTTCTAACTTCTCACTTAAAAAAAGATCACTAGATTAATAAAAAAAAAAAACCTTAATAAAAATAATCGCTAGAGTAGTGGACTAGTCGGAAAAAAAAAAAAAAATCGTTAGATTAGTCGACAGAAAAAAATAATGAGAACTAGAACTGTCCCTTTAAAGGAAGAAGACTCAACGGCATCAATCGTCCAACAATTATCCAACTCTCTTAGCCATCTTTTCCCAATTAAACACTCCAGACTCCGCACAACCCCTATCTCTTCAGCTAAGCCCAGCTACACGCAGCGGTCCTTGACAGAGTAATCTTTCAACAAATCCCTCCCCAAACATTTTCACACTGGCTTTTTCCTAATTGATAAACCTCCACGGGGGGCTGCGCTATCATACGACACCGCCTAGCGCAAATCCACCAGTCGCCGGCTGCTTTAAAGAGTCAACACACACCAGCGGTTTGTGTGTGAGGTGCTAAAAGAGCCCACACGATCAGTGTTTGGAGCCGGATGAGAGAGAATCCAGACTGCTGCTGAGGCCCAGAGGATGTTTTTGAGTGTACCAACAACACATGTGGGCGCAGAGGTCACTGACCTTTCAACTTGTATTTACTGAATCAGCACAGTTGAGTTTATTGAATAGCCCATGATAGTTCAATCTGATATCAATACGCACCTGCAACCCAATAGCAGCTGTCGTAACATCGCATCAGTTCAGTCCCTCCAAAAAAAATGTGGATTTTTTTTTTGTGATTGTTGCAGGCAAAAATCCTTGATTATGCGGCACGTTTTCTTAAAAAATGCAATGGAATATGCGGGATATGTTTGCAATTTTATACGATGAAATTTTGATGCAAAATAGGAAAAAAAAGGTGATTCCCCCCCAACACCCTGTTCTCACTAGACTCTACCTTCATGTCAAGAGTCATTTCTGATCACTTCAAGCTACTAAATCACTGAATATTTCAGTTCTCATGCTGATTTATTTCAGAACTTACAAAACATTGAGTCAAATAAGTTCTGTAGCTTTACAAAAGGAATATTCAACAACTTCTGTAAAAATGAATAAATAAAATATAAAAAAATAAAATGTGTGCTTCCGGTTTCACAGAGGTAGCGATACAAAACACACATCTTCTGTTAAATGAAGAGCTTCCAATGCACAAAGTGCAATCTCTCACTGCAGCGTGAATTATTTTACACACTACTAATATACAGCGTCGTCTGCGGTCCGACACGCAGTTGCACGGAGTGCAAAATAATTTGCCCCCACTGTCATGTGACACACCGGGAAACTATTTCACGATGTCTTTTGTTGACAAATGAGAATGATTTGTGTCTTCATCACGGGGTTAGCAGATGATGTTCACGTCGTGTAATTACGTCACTTCATAAGGTTCCCATGGCAATAGGGGGAAAATAATGTTGCTTTACTTGTGTGAAGTAAACGCAACATTTTTCAACTTTCTGCTAAGATATATGTGACTTTTTTTACAATTAAAATTCAGGGATTATGAAATCATGCTAGCCCCGCATATTTTGCTTGCTGAAATCGGCGATTTATGCGGCGAAAGTGCGGGGTATTTGATAAAACATAAATATGCGGACTTTGGCTGATTATGCATGAAATCAAGCGTTTTTCTGAAGGGACTGCCAGTTATGCTTTTTGCGTAAGCTGAATAGGGAAGGCGTAGAACGTAGCTTGCGCTTTTTGAACTACAAGAGTTTTACACTTTCTTTATATGTTGAACACAGAAGGCTGTCTGGTGGAAGCTAGATATTTTACTTCATAACTTATTAAATATGGATTTTCGCTTCAGAAGGCCTTTATTAACCCCCCGGAGCAGTGCGGAGTACATTTATGATGGATGAATGTGGAGTCATGAGCCCGTTTACTGCCATTATAAAGCTTGGAATGCGTCAGGATATTCATTAATATATCTCTGATCGTGTTCATCTGAATGAATAAACTCATATTCACCTTGGATGGCTTGAAGGGGGGGGGGGGGGGGGGGGGGGGTAAAGCTTGGGGTAATTTTCATTTAAAAGTGAAGCAATCCTTTAACAAACAGCACTTTACTAATTGTTTATCGACATCACCCATCTGTAAGTAATGTCTGAGACATGTATGACTTATCAACTCACTTTAAGTGCACTCAATAAAAAAGGGAGGAGGTATGGGAGCAGCTGGGCTGTCATATCAAGCAAGCATTAAACACTGAAACACAGTGGTTTATTCGACCTCCCCTGAGAGGCATCCAACACAGAGTCTTCGTCTCACACTAGTGAGCAGCCTACCCTACACAAAAAGAGGAGCAAAAGTACCACGGTACTCTCTGAAATACTTTAAGTAATATGCGAAAAGAAGTATGCACAGCAATGAATTAGCAAGATTCAACCCTACACTGCCAGAGACACGCTGTCTAGGTAGCCAGCTCACTAGGTTTGAGACAGCGCCAGAGAAGTCAATGACATTAGGATGCTGATCTACTTTACACAGAGCTGGATTAGTGATGCTCCGGCCTTATATCAACACTAGAGCAACTGAAATAGGTCTGTGCATTATGTCGCAAACTGCAGGTGATTTAAAGCGAAACTGAACATTATTGCAAACAGATGACCTATAATAAAGATTCTCCTTTACTGCAGATCCAACTAAAAGTTACATTTAACCGCATACAAATTCAAGTCAGAAAAGATGCTTATACAACTCGACCAAATAAACCATTTTTGATTACTTATATCCCTTTAAATAAGTAAATATGAACTTGAAACTGGATTTCTTAAATAGCACTGATCAATGCACATTTTTATTTTTACATATAATTTATGTAAAATATTTAAAGATTGATCATATTGCTCACAAAAAGCACATTGTAAATGAAATAAAAATCAAAAGTTTGAGGGTTACATTATCGAGTATATATTAGGGCTGTGCAATTAATCGCAATCGCAATTTGAGCACATGCAATTTCTAAATTGCATAAGTCTGCCATTTTTATTTATTAATTTATTTATATTTTAATTCAGAATACTGCAACGTTATTGTGCGCATGTTTAAGACGTTAACCAATCAGAGCTCGCTCAGCACACCGCACAAATGAGAACAAAGCAAAGCGGGAGAACAGAAGAGGAAAACGGGAGGATAGAAGAAAAAATACGGATGCAGTTCAGAATAAAAATGATTTGGTACCAAAGAGAAATTCAACATCGGTCGTTTGAGAGAGTTTTGGATTCAAACACTGGACAAAAGATGCCAACTCGCACTTATTTCACACAAGTTGCTGTATGAGAAATGTAAGGCGGGCGTTGAATACGAGTTTAAGCAGGTGAAATAATCGTAATTTATTTTATGTTGTCTGTTTTAAAGACAGTTAATTACAGTTTTGTTTATGAAATTTCATTGTGAAACATTTTGTTATGTACTTCTTGTGCACTGAATACATTCTGAACGTAGCATGAAAAAGCAAAAACAATTACCAAAATTGCTAAATAAATCGCAATTGCAATATTCATTGAAAAAAAAAAAAAAAAAAAAAACGCAATGTGATTATTTTGTCCATATTGTACAGCCCTAGTATATATTATTGATTGCTATCGAGTTGATTTTTCACAATTATCGCGCACTCGCATTTTGTCAATTGTGTTACTATGTAAATACGTTATAGATGTACATAAAAGAAAATAATGCAGCATTTTGCTCGGTCACATTTCACTCTCTTAATTTCTGAACACAATGCAGATGCGCAAACAAAGGTTTTGTGTTCGCGCTGTCATTACATGCTAAAATACATGTGTACGCAAAGTACTCCAGTTTCACTTCATTTTAATGTTTGTGTAATGAAACTAACTTAAAAGGGTCAAGTTTGCGTTTACCGTATTTGACGATTCTTTGTACGTCAATAATCGCCTAAATTAAATTCGCTCATCATATAAAGCGATTGAGTCTCTTCAGAAGACTTGAATTTAAACTATTCCATATGGATGTTTAAGATCGTTATAAACACTGAAGTCTACAATTCATTTTTGGGTGTACTATCCCTTTAAAAAGTAAAAGTAAACAATTTAAGGCATCTAATAAAATTTCACATTTAGGTTGGCTGTGTTACAAAAGACATTAGAAATAATTAAAAGTTGAGTCCAAAGGAGAAATATTTGAACCGTATAAGAACTTAAAATATGATTCTTTATGGTATTCACCAGAGCAAAAAAGCATTTGTTCATATAGAATTAACATGTTCGATGTGAATCGAGGACTTCTTCCTAAGGTGTAAGTGTATTTTTAACAAAACAGACAATTAAATCGTTAATCGCGATTATTTGAATGACAATTAATCGTCCACAAAATGTCACGCTCGTGACCGCCGGAGGGTTTCCTGAGGCGTTCGTTACCTGTGTCCATAATGGACTCCGTGAGTTATTTCTGCATAAACTGACCGTATTCGTCGAAATAGGGCATCGTTTTGTCTTCCCAGTAGCATTCCACGAAGTTATAATATTTCATGTTAGGACACGTGAATAAAACGTTAATCCCCATCGCTTTAGACCATAATCATCATCATAGATCAACCCGCTAAACGGTCGAGTATTAAAGAAGACCGCGTAACAGGATCGGTTGCACAACCGGATCTAGTGGTAATAATACGAGTACATCTGTGATCGGAAGAACAAGAATCCGTTAAAGAAATAAATACGTGTATATATTTCAATCCCGAGCCATGTGAAAGGAGAAGACATTACATTGCCGAAGGGTTTATTTTCACTGCCCATGGCCATGACTGACTCCACCGCGTCAAACACCTGCCATCGACACTTTTAAGATCAGTATCCTTCTCAAATCTGCCTTTCGATCTGTACTTTGAGGATATGTTGATCGAGAACCATTTCCACGGGTCAGATTACACGGATACGATGTTGAGATTAATCACAGCACTACACTGGGTGTGTTTATCAGTTCATCTGAACCGTGACTGCTCGCGTATGTCAACAATATATGAATATAAGATTTGATAGTACACGACCAAAAGGAACTACAGTTACGACGGCGTATAGTAATGAACTTCTTACCTGGTACTAGAGAATTTTC
Organism: Opsariichthys bidens; assembly: GCA_037194245.1. Classification (NCBI taxonomy): domain Eukaryota; kingdom Metazoa; phylum Chordata; class Actinopteri; order Cypriniformes; family Xenocyprididae; genus Opsariichthys; species Opsariichthys bidens. The sequence continues at coordinate 3,748,934 of CM074279.1, forward strand.
CGCAGTTAAACCCAGAGTTTGGTGTAGCTCAGTCCCGACTCTCGCTCAAACTGAATAAACTTTGCCCGCTTCTCCTTCTTCGCCTCGCTGGCTAACACACTTGCTAACGGCCGCTAAAATCTCTCCGCTCGTGCCGTCGAGAGCGACCGTCGATCCCGCGTCCTCTCGCCGCTATCTCTCTTTGAGGAGTTGGAGTGTTACCGCGGATCGCAGGTGTGGATAACTGCTGTTCCAGATTTCAGATAAAGTTTATCTCCATCTCCTCCCGTTCAGCGCCATCTTTCCCGCGGGGCACGCCGGGTAATCCTCAGGAATCCCGATGCGACGCGTTCCCTGCTCGTTCTGGAGTGCTGGAATGCTGCTGGGATGAGGGAAACAGCAGAGGAGGAGAGCGATGCGACTCGATCCTAGCATTAGGGAACATACACTCGGGTCTATATGATGATCTAGTCAATGTCAGTATAGTTAAACTGGAAGCCTTATAAACTCTTGATAACATTTACACGGGGTTCCCATGGTCATGGATACCTGGAAATGTCAGAAAACTTTATGGAAAAGTAGTTAATCCCTTAGAATTTGTTTTATGGTAAATTTAATGGTGAGGTTATAATAACTGTATTTATATCAGAAATCCTAAAAGTTGTGAAAATGCGACTCTGTATATGTGTTCATTTATTATATCTAATCAAAATCTGCTGAGGGGTAATAACGGCACGTTCTACACTGTTAAAAAATTACTGTAAATTTTGCAGTATAATACTGGCAGCAGGGTTGCCAGCCAGTTACTGTAAAATTTACAATAGTGTTACTGTAATTTAATTTACAGAATTTCCCTGTGTTCTCTGATTACAGTAAATAACTGTATTTTTTTTTATTACGAAGGGTCAATTTACAGCAATATTCTGTAAATTTGAGTCAAACAAACACGTGACCCCAGAATGCATTGCAGTTTACAGCAATATGCTGTATTATTAAAAAACAGCCAGCGGCTGTAAAATAATGCTGTAATTTTTACAGTAATTCATTACAGTGTACAAACACAGTTCACCCCTTGCGCATGTTACCACGTCCGTCAAAAGCTGGCTGTCGGAATATTAGAACTAAAAACATCGACATAATACACTCATGGGCATCAATCACTTCACTGAGTACGTGCTTATAATAATAATGATTATTACATTATTAATCCATTTGTTTTCAGATGCAAATAATTTTGATATTATAACACTGACGTCTGTCAAAAAATAACGTGCAAAATACGCTGTGTTAACTGGAAGCAGAGGTCCAGTGGGTGCGCGCATTAAATGGTGGCTTCAACCTGCAGTTTGTCCGAGACGATAACGCATGTGAGGTTAAAGTTGTTCTTCACTCGCTGAAATTGAATTGGAACTGAGGGAAACACTTCACACCGCATGCTAAAGAGAATAAGAGTCATATTCCTTTTATTTGTCAGTATAGTTAAACTGGACTGTCTACATCAGAAAAAAAGCCTTATAAACTCTTGATAACATTTACACGGGGTTCCCATGGTCATGGATACCTGGAAATGTCAGAAAACTTTATGGAAAAGTAGTTAATCCCTTAGAATTTGTTTTATAGTAAATATAATGGTGAGGTTATAATAATTTTATTTATATCAGAAATCCTAAAAGTTGTGAAAATGGAACTCTGTATATAAGTTAATTTATTATATCTAATCAAAATCTGCTGAGGGGTAATAACGGCACGTTTTACAAACATAGTTCACCCCTCGCGCATGTTACCACGTCCGTCAAAAGCTGGCTGTCGGAATATTAGAACTAAAAACATCGACATAATGCACTCATGGGCATCAATCACTTCACTGAATACGTGCTTATAATAATAATGATTATTACATTATTAATCCATTTGTTTTCAGATGCAAATCATTTTGATATTATAACACTGACGTCTGTCAAAAAATAACGTGCAAAATACGCTGTGTTAACTGGAAGCAGAGGTCCAGTGGGTGCGCGCATTAAATGGTGGCTTCAACCTGCAGTTTGTCCGAGACGATAACGCATGTGAGGTTAAAGTTGTTCTTCACTCGCTGAAATTGAATTGGAACTGAGGGAAATACTTCACACCGCATGCTAAAGAGAATAAGAGTCATATTCCTTTTATTTGTCAGAATAGTTAACCTGGACTGTCTACATCAGAAAAAAAGCCTTATAAATTCTTGATAACATTTAGACGGGGTTCCCATGGTCATGGATACCTGGAAATGTCAGAAAACTTTATGGAAAAGTAGTTAATCCCTTAGAATTTGTTTTATAGTAAATATAATGGTGAGGTTATAATAACTGTATTTATATCAGAAATCCTAAAAGTTGTGAAAATGGAACTCTGTATATAAGTTAATTTATTATATCTAATCAAAATCTGCTGAGGGGTAATAACGGCACGTTTTACAAACATAATTCACCCCTTGCGCATGTTACCACGTCCGTCAAAAGCTGGCTGTCGGAATATTAGAACTAAAAACATCGACATAATACACTCATGGGCATCAATCACTTCACTGAGTACGTGCTTATAATAATAATAATGATTATTACATTATTAATCCATTTGTTTTCAGATGCAAATCATTTTGATATTATAACACTGACGTCTGTCAAAAAATAACGCGCAAAATACGCTGTGTTTACTGGAAGCAGAGGTCCAGTGGGAAAATGGCGGCTTCATGTCCGAGACAATAATGCATGTGAGGTTAAAGTTGTTCTTCACTCGCTGAAATTGAATTGGAACTGAGTGAAATCCTTCACACCGCATGCTAAAGAGAATAAGAGTCATATTCATGAGAGCGTATGGCTTGTTGGACATAGCAACAGTAACCAAAGGGCCGCCCCGTCTTTTTCTTTTTAGGAATTTTGAATGATGTGTTACTAGATTCCAGGAGTGTGAGCATGCCATGAGAGGAATGAGTGGAGTCCTTCATGATATCATTTGCTCTGTGCACGCAGCGCTCGGTCAGTGTAGAAGTCCTGAAAACACGGCAGCGATGCACCAATGATTTTTTTTCAGGAGTTCTCATGATTCTGTTCAATTTATAGCTCTACTCTGCTGTACTATTAGCAAACCAAGAAGAGATGCAGAACGTGAGAGCTCTCAATGGTGCCTCTATAGAACATAATGTTTGGGATAAGGAGAGCTACCTTCTTCAGTCTGCGGAGAGAGTGAAGGCACTTTTGGGCCCTATTGGCACTATGTACCCTCTCCACCTCAGAACCCTTGATGGTCAATGGGAGATGGTGCCAATGACTAGTCCTCCTGAAGTTGACAACCCTCTCCTGTGTCTTATTGGTGTTGTGGGCAAGTGTAACCCCTCTACCCGGGTCCTTCTTGACCCGCTCTGAGTGGGCCTCGAACCCCTGGTCTTTCAGCATGGGAGTCGGACGCTCTAACAAGGAGGCTAAAGGCTGCAACCTCTAGTGTCTGTCGCTAGAGCGTCTGTTGAGGTCAGAGGAGTGAAGTTTACTCGCACAGCAACTACTAGTAGGCCTCCGTTACACTCATCCCCCTAAACCTCACTCCCATTCGGGTCACGTCACCAAATTAACCCCTCTACCCAGGTCCTTCTTGACCCGCTCTGAGTGGGCCTCGAACCCCTGGTCTTTCAGCATGGGAGTCGGACGCTCTAACAAGGAGGCTAAAGGCTGCAACCTCTAGTGTCTGTCGCTAGAGCGTCTGTTGAGGTCAGAGGAGTGAAGTTTACTCGCACAGCAACTACTAGTAGGCCTCCGTTACACTCATCCCCCTAAACCTCACTCCCATCCAGGTCACGGCACCAAAGTAACCCCTCTACCCAGGTCCTTCTTGACCCGCTCTGAGTGGGCCTCGAACCCCTGGTCTTCCAGCATGGGAGTCGGACGCTCTAACAAGGAGGCTAAAGGCTAAACCTCTAGTGTCTGTCGCTAGAGCGTCTGTTGAGGTCAGAGGAGTGAAGTTTACTCGCACAGCAACTACTAGCTGGCCTCCGTTACACAAGGTAAACAGGAAGGGGCCCAATACATACCCTTGTGGTAAACAGGAAGGGGCTCAATACATACCCTTGTGGTAAACAGGAAGGGGCTCAATACATACCCTTGTGGTGATCCTGTGCTTACTGTGGTTGTCTTAGATGTCACTCTACTTACTCTGACTTTCTGCTGTCTCTACGTCAAAAAATCCATCCAATCCAACGGAAGAACTTCGCCGGGTTAAGTGAAGATCACTCAACTTGTGTTGACTACACATTATGATTCTGACATTCCTGATTAGAATATTTTCAATAATGTTTTATTCTTGATTGATCTTTTTTATAATTTGGGCAATAGATGAAATGTTAACTGAGTGATTTTGAGCGGAGTACCTGTAGTCGTCCAATTTGACTCTCAAATGCTGATGTAATAAATTATAAACTTGACAGGTGATTTTTTTTTAAAAGTGTAGTTTGATTACTATCTTCCAAGTTGTTTTAAAGATTAAGGCAATTTTCAAAGTTTGATCAAATGTTGTTTAAAGTTTTTGATTTGTCACATTTAACTAACCCTTAACAGATTTTGACTCTCTATATATATATATATATATAAAACACTGTGGGCAGAATTATTAGGCATGTTTATTTTCTGATCATATTTTTTTCCCAGGCACATTTTACCAGCTTCAAACCACATCAATCTTAATATCTACTATTAATTTTAATGATTCTGGAAGATGAATTCTTCAAACAGTGGTACAAGAGGATGTGGTTCCGGTCCTTCAAGAGTCATTCTCAATCTGTCTGACCATAAATCCTGTGTTTTACAACACTTCAGCTTGTGATTCTTATTAAGTGGGGGTCATTTTTTTAGGATTCTAAGTCTCTGAGATATGAGACTCTAAAGGGTTCCTGATGGTTTCACACTTAATTCTTCGCCTTAATTCTTTTGTAGTTAAAATATCTTGTCTTCTTGCTTTTATCTGACCCTGCTGACCCAATGAGCATTTCACTGTTGGTCATGCTTCGCAATTTCTAGTATTGCGTTAGTATTGCATCCTTCCAATGAACATTTAATAATTTTTGACTTTTCAGTCTGAGTTTAATCTATTTTTTGGCTCATTTATCCTGTTAAAGCAAACGTGCCTAATAATTATGCGCCTTGAATATGAATCCAAAACTTATTGCCAGATTCTGAAAGAATTCTTACTGCCATTTTTCATTTCCAGTCTTCAAGAACAATTATATATCACTTATAAATGATTAAATACAAAATTAATAGGCGTTATTAAGATTGATGTGGTTTGGAATTGGAATAAAATGAACAGAAAATCAACTTGCCTATAATAATTCTACACACGATATATAGTGTCTGTTTGTGTGTGTGTGTGTGTGTGTGTGTGTGTGTGTGAGTGTATATATATATATATATTATTATTATCATTATTATATTGCACTGTATATATCCTTGGCTGCATATTGTATTTTACATCAGTATTGTCAAATGATGTATTTATACATGAGACCTTGGACCACAAAACCAGCCATAAGGGTCAAAGGTTTTGATTTTCAAAAAATTAGGAAAGGAAATTTTATAGGAAAATACAGTATTTGTTCGAGATACAACTATTTGAAAATCTGGAATCTGAGGGTGCAAAAAAATCTAAATATTGAGAAAATTGCCTTTAAAGTTGTACAAATGAAGTCCTTAGCAATGCATATCCACTCCCAAAAATACATTTTTGATATGTATATACGGTAGGAAATTTACAAAATAACTCAATGCAGCCTTCCTTGTTTACGTCCGAATGCTGATTCGGTATTGGTTGAAGCGGAACATATACAGCGGTTTGAGCCGGCCAATACAGAGTCCGTGTTCGGACGTAAACAAGGAGTTCACTTCGTAAACTACGCATGACAACAGTTCAAATTGTTGAATAAAGTCGATATTTTTGTTTTGTTTTTGCACACAAAAAGTATTCTCGTCGCTTCATACCATTAAGGTTGAACCACTGCAGTCCCGTGGACTATTTTAACCGTGTTTTTACTACCTTTCTGGACCTCAAATAGTGCAATGACATTTGTCCTGTGTGTGGTTCAGATTCTCTCGGATTTCATCAGAAATATTTTGTGTTCTGGAGATGAACGAAGGTCTCAGGGGAGTGGAATGACATGAGCATGAGTAATTAATAACAGAATTTTCATTTTTGGGTGAACTAACCCTTTAATATCCTAATGATTTTTGCCATAAAAGAAAAAACGTTAATTTTGACCCATACAATGCATTCAAATATTGCTTCAAATATACCCACGCGACTTACGACAGGGTTTGTGGTCCAAGGTCACATATATATATTGGTAATTTCCTCATCCATATTTCTATCCAAAAGGGAAGAACTTAACAAATGGCATTCAAACGGAGCCGTGAACACAATATGTCATGGAGAGAAAACTCAGCAGCAGATGGCAGTCAAGGGTGCTGCTGCGTCTCGTTGCCAAGGGGGCTTCAGCATGCAGAATGTTTGTGTAGTTAATTGTGTCATCAATGAGAGTGTACCGAGACCTGGCCAACAGTCATTGAGAAACACTGACTCACTGGTTCCTGTGTGCAGATTATGTTGACTGTTAATAAACAGAAAATGAAGTGTTCTGATTTCTCTTCCTCCTTTTTTCCCTCTTCTCCCATTTTAGATTCACATCCGTAAATTCGTGCACTTCACTGTACGATCTTCTTTTTCTCACCTTAGAGGAGTGGTGAACTTTTTCCCACACTGTTTGGGTCTAACAGAGCATTTAAAGGAAAAATCGATTCACTGAGGAAACACATCCGTCCGTGAGGTGCCGTTGTCTTAGTTGTTTTCCCCAGATGTGAGGCCCTTCATCTGACAGGTAGTGTCAGCGCTCAGGTGAATACTAATGCTGAACCGCTCTGTCACCAAGGCAGACAGCTGACCTCAGAACAGCCGGCACAAAGCATGTGCTTTTAAAGGGGTCATAGTCTGCTTGCCCCAGACCTCCTGCCGGCTTGTATTGAAGAGCTGGCCGGGCAAACATTTGCATTTCAAGCAAACAGGAGAGACTTCAATGACTTCAAACCACCAACCCTGCATGATTCATTTTCAGAACACCTGCGGACTTGTGTGGTTCAGAGCGTGCCTACACAAATGCAAGCAAATCCCACAAATCCACGTGATTTGAACAAAGGGAACATGCGTCTGTTTAGACAAAGAAGGGTGACTGAAATATGAATCTAATTTCATTGATGTTTCCAGGAGGCTTTTCTATGAAAGCCCACAGAATCAAAGGAAAATGATTGTAGAAAGTAGATTGTAGGGCTTACCAATAGGAAATAAATTTCCCTGGTGCTTAAGACTCTTCATATAAACATCTCATGGGTTTGATGAAGTGCAGAGTTACTGAGAGCCTTAGCACCACTGAGCACTTGGCACAATGTGTTGTGAGGCGGTTTGGGTGAAATTAATAGGAAAGTAGCCTTTAATGCTCTTTATTGTGTTGTTTTCTACTCTTTATGCAAGCGGTGTAGTACAAGAGGCTGTTGTATTGTGAATACGGTCACTGCTAAAGGACATTTGTTAGGCACGACCCACAGCAGAGTGTTTAAAACACTGATAATACCCCAAAATTAAATGAAAGAAATACACATGAATGTCCATCAACCACCACAAATTCTCATTCAAAAAAAAATAAAAGAGAGTGATACACGTAAAATTATGTATAATTGATATACACTCACCTAAAGGATTATTAGGAACACCTGTTCAATTTCTCATTAATGCAATTCTCTAATCAATCAATCACATGGCAGTTGCTTCAATGCATTTAGGGGTGTGGTCCTTGTCAAGACAATCTCCTGAACTCCAAACTGAACGTCAGAATGGGAAAGAAAGGTGATTTAAGCAGTTTTGAGCGTGACATGGTTGTTGGTGCCAGACGGGTCGGTCTGAGTATTTCACAATCTGCTCAGTTACTGGGATTTTCACGCACAACCATTTCTAGGGTTTACAAAGAATGGTGTGAAAAGGGAAAAACATCCAGTATGCGGCAGTCCTGTGCGAAAATGCCTTGTTGATGCTGGAGGTCAGAGGAGAATGGGCCGACTGATTTAAGCTGATAGAAGAGTATATAGGGTATAGGATAGTCGTGGCCTAGTGGTGAAGGAGTCTGGCTTGTAATCTGAAGGTTGCAGGTTCGATTCCCACGCCGGCAGGAATTGAAAGTGGGGATTGTGAATGAACAGCACTCTCTCCACCTTCGACACCATGACTAAAGTGCCCTTGAGCAAGACACCTAACCCCTAATTGCCTCACTTGTAAGTCGCTTTGGATAAAAGCGTCCGCTAAATGATGAAAAAAAAAAAAAAAAAAAAAAGAGTAACTTTGACTGAAATCACCACTCGTTACAACCGAGGTCTGCAGCAAAGCATTTGTGAAGCCACAACACGCGGATGGGCTACAACAGCAGAAGACCCCACCGGGTACCACTCATCTCCACTACAAATAGGAAAAAGAGGCTACAATTTGCACGGGCTCACCAAAATTGGACAGTTGAAGACTGGAAAAATGTTGCCTGGTCTGATGAGTCTCGATTTCTGCTGAGACATTCAGATGGTCGAGTCAGAATTTGGCGTAAACAGAATGAGAACATGGATCCATCATGCCTTGTTACCACTGTGCAGGCTGGTGGTGGTGGTGTAATGGTGTGGGGGTTTTCTTGGCACACTTTAGGCCCCTTAGTGCCAATTGGGCATCGTTTAAAAGCCGACCATGTCCATCCCTTCATGACCACCATGTACCCATCCTCTGATGGCTACTTCCAGCAGGAGAATGCACCATGTCACAAAGCTCGAATCATTTCAAATTGGTTTCTTGAACATGACAATGAGTTCACTGTACTAAAATGGCCCCCACAGTCACCAGATCTCAACCCAATAGAGCATCTTTGGGATGTGGTGGAACGGGAGCTTCGTGCCCTGGATGTGCATCCCACAAATCTCCATCAACTGCAAGATGCTGTACTATCGATATGGGCCAACATTTCTAAAGAATGCTTTCAGCACCTTGTTGAATCAATGCTACGTAGAATTAAGGCAGTTCTGAAGGCGAAAGGGGGTCAAACACAGTATTAGTATGGTGTTCCTAATAATCCTTTAGGTGAGTGTATTATTTAATTTGAAAAAAGTATTTATCCACCATAGTATGTATACTGTATGTGCTTTTAATTTATGTAGATTTAAATAAAACAATCACTGAATTAAGCAAAGTCACATTTTACACGCACGCGAGCGTCGAATTTAGTTATCAACACAAAATTGAAAAAGCACAAGCGCACAATAAAACATTTTCACTTTCTCTTACTGGGATGTCAGCTGATTTTATATTTTCCCATAAGTAGACACAGCTGTTACGGGAAACGCCGTTTGCACCAGCTGGGACTAAATCTTACGCCTAATCAAAGGTAGGTGTAAAGTGAGAAGTCTACACCATGATGAAAATAAAGGCAAATAAAAACGTTGAGATGATGGCGTGTCACACACTACACGATTAGCTGTCGTCGTGTTTTTCTGAACTGTACTCGGTACTAAAGGCGGGTCGGGATCATCTGCTAAATTTGAAAGCTTTATTAAAATATAACTTGTTCCATAAATTTGTACAGCTGTCATCCTTTACCAGATATAAATCTTTTAGTTTTTTAAAAAAAGCACAAGTGGACAATAAAACATTTTCACTTTCTCTTACTGGCATGTCAGGTGGTTTTAAATTTTCCTATAAGTAGACACAGCTGTTACAGGAAACTTTCATTTACAACTCATAACCGGATTGATGATACACGAGAAGAAAGACTACCATACTCAGGTTTGACTTCATCCCTTTCTAAATAAATGTAACATTATTGTGTGTTTCTGTGTTTACCAACAAGTCGAAATTGGTTATTTTTGCCTTTTTCAGAGCAATTTTGTACTTCCATTTTGGAAAAACATTGCCGGTTGCACCAGCTGGACGTACACCCGGTCATAAGACTAAGCCGTAGTCATAGTTTTAGATGGTGTAACGGGTGTAAATATTCATCGGAAAGCGGGACGTATTTAAGTCCAGTGTAGAGCTTACACCCAGCTTTTTAACGTCCAGCTGGTGCAACTAAACAGTGCTTGCCTCTACCAGATATTTGATACCGCGGGTTGTGCAGGTCGCACATGCACATTTAATTTTTTGGGCAGTAATTAGTTTGTCCAGTGCCTTGGGGGTGTAGATTCACAAGGTAGTCGAAGAAAAATTGCATAAACTGAACAAACTGAAAGGCATGCAAGCTACAGAAACATTGCAGGCCTGTATTGATGACAGTTTGTGTGAAGAGGTTAGAAAGTACCCTCATTTGTACAACTAAAGCATGAAACAAAGTACAGAAATATTTACACGGGATGCAACTCGTAGCGAGATTGCTCGAAACTGCGCATGCGTCAAACGCACGTTTGTCAAGTGAAGTATATTTTGCTATACTGTGTTCGACTGAAAAAAAAAAACTCAGGGCTTTAGTGTATTCATTAATGAGAATCCCAACTGAGAATAATACATATAATGAATAATACATATTACAAAAAGATAAAACCGTAAAAATTTAGAAAAAAGTGCTTAATTGTCAAGAAAATAATCACAATGCAAAAATTCATGATGGTCCTAAAGATAGACTAAATTTTCTTTAAAGCCTATTTTTAGGACCGTCAAGAATTTTATATATAATTCATTAAGTAAAGTGACAGGAAATACATTTATAATGTTACGGAAGAGTTTCAACATTGATAGCAATCAGAAATGTTTCAAATCAGCATATTAGTGTGATTTCTGAAGGATCATGTGAGCAATGATGCTGAAAATTTATCTTTGATCACAGGAATAAATTATATTTAATATAATAAAACAAAAAAATCACAATATTACTATTTTACAGTATTTTGATCAAATAAATGCAGCATTGGTAAGCAAAAGAGAAAACCTAGCATGTGTGATTCACACAGTAATTTTGAATGATAACAAACATATTTATACTGAATCTATGCTCTCTCTCACTCAGTGTCAGCATAAACAAGCAGCAGTCAAAATGATACTTTGAGAGTCTGTTTTGTTTAGGGTGGAAGTGCACACTCAGATAAATTGCGGTGGATCTAACTCTGTGTGTTTCTAGTGTAAACAGTTGTGTTTTGCAAAACACGAAACAATGGTGGTGACTGCAAATCATGTCAGCAGTTATCCTGACACTGTACAGAATGAACACGCCAGAAGTCGCTCGGCAGATAGTAATTATACATTCAGACTGTTTGACTTTGTGAAACAGTAGAAACAATGAGGTTTCACGGAGGGCCAGTGATTCAAACATGCAGCCCCGACTCTTCCTCTTTGGGCGCCTTTGGCTGTTTGTTTTCCGCTGTTGCATTTGGTTCTGGGCTGTTGGAAAACCCATTTGTGGCACAGCAGGAAAACCTGCCACTCCTACCAATGCATGGAGAAGCACAGTCAAGCTCTCAGCCACTAATGTGAATCAGGAAGGATGATACAGTCAGCCTGTTGTCTTGACTGTCATAACATTCTTTCAAAAAATATCCTCTGTTACCGGAGAGCTCTCTGACACAGAGCAGATATTTTATGTACTTATCTTGAACGTATATCTCTTCTGCTAGGAGTGTTAAAGACCTGGGATTTCTGGGGTTTAAATATTACTTTCAACTTATAGCAGCAAGACGAGATCTTTCTAGAACAGTGTTTCCCTGCTGGATTTGCTCCAGGACCCAACATTTTCAAAGAACAGTACTGAAATTGTTTAGTCTACAAAAGTAAAAAATAAAATGCACTAAACTAAACAAAAATAAATCAAAATAATACGCAAAAAAAAAAATATATTAGCATTACAATTACTTGGTTATATATAATGTATGTATGTGTGTATGTTTATACAGTGAGTTCGGAAAGTATTCAGACCCCCTTAAATTTTTCACTCTTTGTTATATTGCAGTCATTTGCTAAAATCATTTAAGTTCATTTTTTCCCCAATTAATGTGCACCCCATATTGACAGAAAAACACAGAATTCTTGACATTTTTGCAGATTTATTAAAAAAGAAAAACTGAACTTAAATGATTTTAGCAAATGGCTGCAATATAACAAAGAGTGAAAAATTTAAGGCGGTCTGAATTCTTTCCGTACCCACTGTAATATGTAATATATATATATAGACATAGATTTAACAATTCACTCTTCTTCTAAGAATTGTGAGTTGATGTCTTGCAATCTTTTTTTCCAAAATTGTGATATAAACAATTGCAATAGCCTAACATTTTTTGTATTATTATTATTCCATAGCAGAAAAAGCTTTCAGAAACCTGTATGACTTTCTGCTGGGGAATACTGTTTTCGTGACCATTGACCTCCATTTTATGGACTAAAATATGGAGCTATTTCTCAGAATAAGTTCTTTTATGTTCCACAGAAGAAAGAAAGTCATACAGTTTTGGAACAGCATGAGGGTCAGTAAATGATGACTGAATTCCGCTGGCATGAGACATTTTTATTCTCATTACAAGTGCACCTGCATTAAAGTTTTGCATTTGCAGCAACACTTTATAATTTGGTTTTCCTCACGGACTTTCATTAACAAAAAAGCATTCAGGTGACGCTTTAACACCCTTTTTAAATGCTGACACTTTTTTACCTTTTTTTTCAGCGATGGTTTTCTGTGCTGTTCATGACTCAGTTTTTGGGTTTGGACCCATTAGTTGAGAATCACTGTTTGGAAGTCGTAAAATAGATTTATACAGCTATGTTTGGTATTATCAAAAATGAACAATTATTCTCATTATTATTTGACAGTACCAACAGCAGCCACAAGGGGAGGATGTGTGCCAGTGATTTAGGAAGGACCACACTCATATTCATCCACTCTCATTATTTATGATTCTCAGTGTAGTTGATTTCTGATGTGGAAATTGTATGCACAGAGTTTAAATGCGCCATAGGCTTGAACAGTGATTAAGGATGAGAAACGGTATTACTCTTATTGGAGGAACCTCCCTCGCATATTTAAATAAAAAGGAACATCATAGGGCGAGAAGATGAACCTGGTCCTACAAAATGACCTGATCCAATCTAATGACTCCCACCATGTACTGTACAGTACAGTATCTGCCCACACAATTATGGATTCCCTACAGTTGGCACCAGTGTGCTGCTCGCATCAGTGTGAGCACCGCTTGCTGAAGGTTACTGTCGTTTATTGTCATGCTTTAGCCCTGAAAACCGGCAGTTTCCAAATGGCTGTAGTGTCATAAATTCCAGCTTTGTGTAGCTCATAACTTACTGTCTTTGGTGAAATAGGACAGAGATGTGCTGATGGTGTCCCTGAGGTATCCCTGTCTGTCAGTGAGCTTCAACTAACAACCACTGTTTCTATTTGTAGAGGCAGTTTGTCCATATTTAGTATATGCTAGGATTAAAGGGACAGCTCACTCAAAAATGAATAATAATTTACTCGCCTTTGTGTCGTTCCAAACCTATGGAAGCTTATGAAAATAAATAATTAAAAACGTTACAGCAACTTTATGTCTCACAATTCAGCCTTTTCCCCTCATATGGGTTAAAAACAACCCAAGATGGGTTTAAAAATGGACAAACCCAGTGACTGGGTTGTTTTATCCCAGCAGTTGGGTTAAATATTTATTATATATTATAAACAGTTTTATTTAACCCAGCTATTATTTAAAAATGTACTATATGGATGGATTAAGACGAACCCAAAATATGTTGGAAATTAAAAATCAGACTCATAATTACTAGAGGCAACAATAATATTCAAAAGGGGAACATTTATTAATCAGCAATTTAATAAATGTTTATTGTTTGATTATTATGAATGAATGTTGATTTCCAACATACTCTGGGTTAATTTTAAGCAAGCAATACAATCATTTTTAAACAATAATTGAGTTATAAAAAATAAAAGTATCCAACAGGTTGGGCAACATTTAACCCAGTTACAGGGTTTGTCCATTTTCAACCCAACTACGTTTGTTTTTAATCTCGCAATTCTGTTTTTTGATTCCACCAAAGAATAAAAAAGGTAATTGCAGCTTTTTTTCCCCTCACGGTTCTGACTTTTTTTTCCCCCCCTTGCAATTCTGAAAAAAAAATCTCAGAATTACGAGATATAAACTCAGATATGTTTTTTTTTTTTTTTACTCCGTGGCAGAAATAAGCTTTTTGAATGAGCAGAAATGAGCTGCATGGCTTTCTTCTGTGACACAAAAGAAGTCATTTTGGTCACCATTGACCTCTATTGTCAAAGACATCTCTCAAAATATCTTATTTTAGTTTCCATTGAAGAAAGAAAGGCGTGTAGTTTTGGACCAATATGAGAGAGTAAATGACTAAATTTTCATTTTTTAGGTGATTTGATATTTTAGCATCTGCATAAAATCTGCTTAGGAAGAGACCATCTGACTGACATGAATATAAAACTAAAAATGTTTGTGTGTAAACTGTGGCTGCGGTTTTCACTACTCTATTGACTCTCAAACGAGAGAGTGAATTTGGACACTGAGTGTCAGAAGACTGCGAGATGTAGCGCATGGGTATTCTAGCAGGGTATAGGGATCCACTTTCCTGCAGGTTTCCCTGTTGAAAAATACAGCATTGGGATGCTGGTTGCTGATTTGCTGGTCCCCAACTAGACCAGCACTATACCAGCTCTAACCAGCATGAACCAGCCTAGACAAACATGCAATTCATGCTGGTTTATGTATTTTTCAGCAGATTTTAGATCCAACCCTAATCAAACACACCTGAAGACCATGATTAGCTTCTTCAGGATTTCTAGAAAAGGAAATGGATACTGACGTAAATCAAAAATAAGACAGCAAACTAGATAAATGAAATTCGACAGTGCCTCAAACATGGCAAGATTTGTCAAATTCCACAATCTCGTTTTGACCGTCATGTCAACCATGTATACCTTGTATATATAAAAATGTGATTTAATTTTTTTTAGCCAACCTTCAGTTTTTTGATGTACATTTAAGCAATATCTTGTTTTTTTGATACTGGTAGACGCACATTTTTACCTTTTCTGTCTGAGCGGGTAAACCTTTCATTAATATTCCAAACATATTCAAAGATTTCCTAATGGTTTGACCTTTGAGCTTCATAATATCTTGAGTACTATAAGTAGTTCACTTCAAAAACCCCGTCTGCTGTGGAAGATCAACACTACAGCTGAACTCTGAGCCCAGCAGGAAGTCACAGACACCAGCTCTTTCAAAATATTACAACTGTTAATGGAATTACAAGCATGTAATTGTTATGTTTCTGGTAAACATTATAAGAATCAGAGATCCTTAAGTAAAGTACAGCGATCAGATGATTATACAGTGAGTCTAATAGCCTATTTTTAAGTGTCATTACAAAAACTTTAATATTATCAGCATAACAATTTGAGTCAGAGCGAAATGTATTGTACCTTTTGTACTAACAGCGTTATCCAAAATAGTTCTCTCAGGGGAGACAACAGACCGATTTATTAGGACACAAGCCCCAGTGAAATGCACGGTTAAAAAATTACTGTAAATTTTACAGTATAATACTGGCAGCAGGGTTGCCAGACAGTTACTGTAAAATTTACAGTAGTGTTACTGTAATTTAATTTACAGAATTTCCCTGTATTCTCTGATTACAGTAAATAACTGTATTTTTTAAATTACGAAGGGTCAATTTACAGCAATATTCTGTAAATTTTAGTCAAACCAACACGTGACCCCAGAATGCATTGCGGTTTACAGCAATATGCTGTATTATTAAACAACAGCCAGCGGCTGTAAAATAATGCTGTAATTTTAACAGTAATTCATTACAGTGCACTGTTAAAAAATTACTGTAAATTTCACAGTATAATACTGGCAGCAGGGTTGCCAGCCAGTTACTGTAAAATTTACAGTAGTGTTACTGTAATTTAATTTACAGAATTTCCCTGTATTCTCTGATTACAGTAAATAACTGTATTTTTTTTAATTATGAAGGGTCAATTTACAGCATTATTCTGTACATTTGAGTCAAACCAACACGTGACCCCAGAATGCATTGCAGTTTACAGCAATATGCTGTATTATTAAACATGTTACTGTAATTTAATTTACAGAATTTCCCTGTATTCTCTGATTACAGTAAATAACTGTATTTTTTAAATTACGAAGGGTCAATTTACAGCAATATTCTGTAAATTTTAGTCAAACCAACACGTGACCCCAGAATGCATTGCGGTTTACAGCAATATGCTGTATTATTAAACAACAGTCAGCGGCTGTAAAATAATGCTGTAATTTTTTACAGTAATTCATTACAGAGCACTGTTAAAAAATTACTGTAAATTTCACAGTATAATACTGGCAGCAGGGTTGCCAGCCAGTTACTGTAAAATTTACAGTAGTGTTACTGTAATTTAATTTACAGAATTTCCCTGTATTCTCTGATTACAGTAAATAACTGTATTTTTTTTAATTATGAAGGGTCAATTTACAGCATTATTCTGTACATTTGAGTCAAACCAACGTGACCCCAGAATGCATTGCAGTTTACAGCAATATGCTGTATTATTAAACAACAGCCAGCGGCTGTAAAATAATGCTGTAATTTTTACAGTAATTCATTACAGTGTACCGTTGTGGCCTAGTAAAATTGACTGTCTGACAATTGAGTTGATCATCTTCATCCCTGGTAATATTGCAGAAATCATGTCATGTGTGTTTTCTATCAGATGTTTATCATCAGAACTAATGATGCCAGATTCGCAAATGAATCACTCCTGTGATCTATTCGGTCAAACGAGATTGTGAAAAGGTCTGAAATTGGTTTGAATTGTTTGGTTCACACTCTATAGTAACAGGTTACTTTTGATAATGCTTAAAAACAACATTTGATAACACTTTAGAAACAACACTTGCAAATTTCTTAGTTTGATAAGGTAAAGACAATTTAAATCCATATAGACTTTATGTCGCTCCGGCCCTTTTCAGCACTCATTGTGTTCTGTCTTCCGGTTTGTATTTCCATAGTATGAAGGTAAGATCTTTTTAAATCTCTTTTAAAATCTTCCTGGTCTACTTGCATATGTTATGACATCCACTTCAAACACTACAATGCTCATGATAACTTTCGTTAACTCTACAATAAGAAAATCCACTTAACCAGCTAATTACTCTTCGACAGCAATGCCATAGAAATCTACAGAGCTACCGGAAAAAGACATTTTAAGAAGGCTGTGCACTTGTTTCTTTGTCGCATTAGATCTATTCTCATGACTGTATCAAAGAAGAATGTCAAAATAGGATGGGGTGAAACAGCCCTGCTTCTGATTTACTACATTGTACAAATTTCTGAAAAAGTTTTAAATGAAAAGCATTCAGAAATTTGTGCTGCGTCCCACTTCGCCTACTTGTGCTGTGCCCTAAAATCATCTTCTGTTCTTGTGAAGAAAAACTACTCACAAAAGTATATCAAGTCAGGTCAAGTCACCTTTATTTATACAGCGCTTTTTACAGTGCAAATTGTGGCAAAGCAGCTTTACATTAATAATTGGCAAATAATTTTTGGCTGCACAGCAGCTCCCAAAGAAAATGGTGTCATTGTCCAGCTATATATTATTGATTCATTCCTTTGCAAAGATCAATAGTTATTAGTCTAGTTAATTTATGTATGTCAGCACTGGAGAAAACAGTGACGTAATCGTCCAGTTCAGCTCGGTTTGCATACAACACTGCTGAATATCACGCGACAAAGGCAATTGCGGCAAGGAACCAAAACTCCAACAAATGGAGAAAAAAACCTTGGGAGAAACCAGGCTTAGTCGGGGGGCCAACAGTGAACACTTGTCCGACACTCAGGCAGAGTTACAGGTCATTAAACCGTTTTGGAATCGCGACAGTCAAAATATTTTATCTAGTTTAAGACCTTTTTAAACACGCCGGTATGGGACGGTTTGTTGGGATATGTGCCACTGGCTGATGAGTCGGTAAGGTCTTCACAAAGGATGAGCCAGTTCACACAGTCTCCAACAACACCCCAGGGCCACGCTGCTGCCGCACACAGGCACCGGTTCCCCGTCCGACCCGGACACGGCCCGGATCCACCCAATCACGTTAATTGGTAAACCTCAGGATAAGCATGTGTAGCAGAAGAGTAGGCAAGATACTACTTTGCGATTCCAAATCGGTTTAATGACCCGTAACTCTGCCTGAGTATCGGACAAGTGTTCACTGTTGGCCAGAGGAGAACTGGCCCCCCGACTAAACCTGGTTTCTCCCGAGGTTTTTTTCTCCATTTGTTGGAGTTTTGGTTCCTTGTTGCCTTTGGCTTGCTTAAGTTGGGGACACTTGCTTGATATTCAGCAGTGTTTTTGATATGCCTGCATTGGCGCCGTTGTATACAAACTGAGCTGAGCCAGGACGATTACGTCACTGTTTTCTGCAGTGCTGATATACATAAATTAACTAAACTAATAACTATTGATATTTGCAACGGAATGAATCAATAATACATAGAATAAGCTGCACAATGACACCATTTTCTTATTAATGTAAAGCTGCTTTGCCACAATTTGCATTGTAAAAAGCGCTATATAAATAAAGATGACTTGACTTGACTACTTTGTCATAATTGCATCTTTAACGGATGCTCTGCCGCTTGGTTATGTGCAACCTTTCACCTTTTAAAGTGCCCTGTCAATCATCTTGTCACCGTTAAAATCCTCTCCATTCAAATAAATTTAATTTCCTACCGTTTCAGAGAGAAATGTAGTCGCACGGTGATCTGCCAGTTGTGGGTCTTTGATGCGGAGACTCTCCTCGTGTTTGCATAATGATGCATTTAAAAGTTAATGACCAAACGAGTCGTTACAAAAGTTCACAATTCTGTTGTAGATGAAATATAATGTGGACAACATTGAACCTCTTGGCATTCCTGTAGAATTTGCCTAAAATGCCAAAAAACAAAAGGCATACCCAAGTAAATTGCATGCTGTTCTTGAACCATTTGGAGGATATGCATGGTTTTGGTCTCTTTTGATAGATTTGTGTACAGTGGAATGCTAACAGGTTAACAAATCTTTTCATCAGGTTAGATACTGATTATTAATCACTCAAACCCATTTATCTTAACCACTCTGCTTAACCGTTGGTCTCGGACAACCACCATGTTTGTAGTTTTTAACACATTTTATTCGTGTTTGTAGTTCTAATGGAATCCTCCTCCACAGCGCAGTGGGTTGTAATATTAACAGTTGGTGCGTGCGTGGATATGCACTTCGGATTCAAACCGGAAAAAGTAGAGCACCTCTGGAATACTCATTTCTACATGCTACAATTTGGGACTCGCTAATTTTAATTTCGAATACTATTTAGAACGGATAGTACGCGAATTGGGACGCAACACATGTCTCAGACTTGGTACTGAATTTACTTGGGATTCATATATGGGATTTGTATTGTATAGGTTCTTCAAAGAATACCATTGTATTGCCATGTATTATGTAAAAACATTGTATTATTGTGGTACTTTTTTTTTTTTCCTTCATTCCAATCAAGGTCCGGTAGGGAAACCGAAGCAAAGAAGTTTTCAGAAGCCTAATTTCTCTGGACTAATTCCTCAGCTGATCAATGTTTCCTCTTATAGCTCCCTATTTTGCCATACAAATAATCAGTGGATTGGCCCTTCATCGTACTTCTACAGGGGCTATTGAGTAGTCTACAAGATGCCAGATGCTCATTAACACTCATTACGCAAAATTGTCAGACAGCAGTCATCGGTAATCAGGGAGCTGCTCCATTTTGTTCCTCCTTGTGCTGGTTGATTGCCACCCCCGCAGTCGTGTAGGCAGCTGCTTTCTGAAGAATGATGTGGTTATTTTTACAAGCAACAATGACAGACAGGTCGATCTCAATAGGGACCTTAGAGACGGCCCCTCAGCATCAGCGTTCTCGCATTCCAACGGGTTGTAGCACAAGTGCAGCTTAATTCGTCATCGGGAAAGACAATACCCACATGAGCCATTTTGTTTAGAACAATGCGTTGAAGAACGTCAATGGCGGGC
Organism: Opsariichthys bidens; assembly: GCA_037194245.1. Lineage (NCBI taxonomy): Eukaryota > Metazoa > Chordata > Actinopteri > Cypriniformes > Xenocyprididae > Opsariichthys > Opsariichthys bidens. The sequence goes on from CM074279.1 coordinate 3,769,053, forward strand.
ATGACCATCACTTGCAGGGGACTCGCAGCTGCCATTCTCGCTCTTACCCTGGTCCCTCTGGTTTTAGAAGGCCCGTGATACTGGTCTGTCCAAAGATCCCATCTCTAATGGAAAACTCAGTTAGATTGTGCAGGTCAGCAGGACTGAGAGATAGGCTGCTCATCTTTCAATATATGGTTGTTGACAGATGACAGCATCGGTATAAAAGTAATCTTCTTGTACTTCAGACTTCAAAGGCCAAGAGCCCCATGTCAAACTTGAAATAGGACCTCATTTCACCACCTTCACTGCCACTGAACAGCACACAAAGACCGGTTGCGTTATGGCAACTCCTAAAGGAGCATAACAGGTGCTCAGGTGCAGCTGAATGAAGAAATAAACTTGCTTATAATGTTCAGTGTAAATGCTGAATTTTCCAGACACCTGTGGCGGCTAGGCGTTATCAGATGTACCTTTCACATGCTCCCTCATTGTATGCAGATAAATTATGAGCAATTTTGTGATATTGTAGATTACAAAAAAATCGATATTTGAAATGTTTCCTGGAGGATGACGACCAGCAGGGTTTAGTTCCAACCGCAGTCAAACACACCTGCCTGTAATCAAGCTATTCTGAAGACCTTGATTAGCTGTTTATGATGTGTTTAATCAGAGTCAGAACTGAACTCTACAGGTAGTGGCCCTCTACGAACTCCAGAAGGAGATTTTTCCCAGAAATTACAAAGGCCAACTTGGAGTTTCACCGATAAAAATGAAAATTCAGACATTATTTAAGACTTTCACTGATCTTCGAAAAACAAATGAAGGTATTTTGAATGAAACCTGAGATTTCTGTTTCTCCATTGAAAGTCAGATCCACCAAAGCTTCTACACTTCAAAAAGTTCACAAAATGACATCACCTGTGCTTGACCTGCAAGAACCAATTGATTTGTAAGCCTCCGTAAGAACCTATGAGGTTTGTGCGTCAAGTACAGTTGAGACCTGGCAACCTGTCCCGGAAAAACAAAATTCATGAACAGTCTCTATTGTATGGTGAGAGATGGCCATAGAATCACCAAGAGTCGGGTGAAATAGTAATAGATAGATAGAATCATTGCTGTGCTGAAATATGGCCATGATGCCTTCTTGATTCATGATGCGCCAGCATTTTGATAATTTTCACAAGTTTTCACACACCCTAAAAAATCCCAGAAATTGTGTCCATCAACACCCCCAAAGCTTCAGAGTCCTATACCTCTTCACGGGTTCAATATTTCATTTGGTAACGTTAGGCAGTTTTGATTTAAATGCTGTTCAATGTTTGATGATCACGTTAGCATAAGTAATGCTTCTATCGCTTGTTTCTGCTTCTTCTGCATCTGTGTTGTGGTCCAAAGATTCTGCACTGTTTCTGAAGATGAGTAATAGTGCCCTTACTGTATAACTACCATATTACAATGAAAACATGGATTGCCGGAAAACTGCATCAGTGGTGTGGAAGCATTGTACCATAAATGATGGAAAATTCCGTCAATGGTGTAGAAAGAGTTAATATTGGCATTTTACGAAACGGTTAGTTCCTGTCCTTGATTCTGATTCTATGACCACTTCACCCAACGGTTCTGTGTATCGCTACACAATACCCTTTGCAACACTCTTAGCAATGTAAACTGCTTTGATATTGTTGATATTATTCATTGAAGCTCGCTGTATTATGTAGAAGAGTATCGTGAGAAAGACCTTCAGTGAGCGAGCGAGTTTATTACCTGCATTCATAATTAACATTTTCCTTCAGGTCGGCCTGTTTAAATGTCTGATGCATTATCTTGTCTTTTAACAGTTTTTGGGTTTTCCCATAACTGACAGCTCTAGTCAAAGCATTTGTCAGTTCTGTGTTCACAACAATTCAGTCTTTTCAATGTAAAAGTCTTCGTTACTGACTGACACACTAATAAAGGCAGTTTTTACTGCCATCTAATGGTGTAATAATGTAACACCTGTTGCTGTTCATGGTCAGGGACTATTTTTTCCGGCAGTAGGAAGGCATTCACGGATTTTACTTCATGAAAGTAGCATTGATAGTAGTATTAGACGAGTCCAATGATGGAAAAAATTGTGTCCAAAAAAAAAAAGTGCATGAAACTACTTTCTTACTCCACAAGATCTGCCAATCAAAAAACATTACATTAACTAGTGACGAAGACTTGGGCAGCATGAGTGTGAGATATTGCTCTTAAAGAACAATAAAATAAAGTACTTAATATTAAGTAACATGTTAGAATCAATATTGTCAGTTTGTTTGTTCAAATCAGTTGAATGAATGATTCAATGACTCGCGTAATTTGGGCTGCATCCGAAATCACCCAGTCTCTGATCAATTACTTTTTTTGAGTACATACTTTAATACTGTAGTAGTAGTAGTAGTAGTAGTACGTACTAACAGTGGCAGTATGTACTACTGTCAATAAAAAGTGTTTTCTGTATATGAATGTGTGTAAGTCTCTCCAGGATTTCATGCTTTTGCAATCACAGTATTTAATGCAAAATCAATGCATTTAATGCATTTTTGTCTTATTTCCACAATTTCTCCACTTGAAAATGTTAACTCGAGAGGGCAGGAAGCAATGTTGGCTAATAAAAATCCATAATTTACAGTCCAATCTAATTAATCAAAATATGTGTCCAGCCGCTCTTTGCATTGCAGTGAATTTCTATGTAAAGTGAGCTGGGATGAAATGACCGTACAGCGCACTGGGAAACCTGTTTATATATATTTTTTATATTTACATGAAGCCTGTTGGATGATATGTAGGTTTAAGCAACTATATGTAGTATTGAATCTAATGTACACTGGGCAAATATCTGCTAGTCTCCATAATGCCTGATTTAACCAGTAGACTAAATTTGTTTTAAATAAGTACATTATTTTACTGGATATGCACTTTTTAAATATTTCTAGTGAATGCAATCACTGATAATACTATTATAAATTGGGGGGGGGGGGGGAAGCAAAAACAATATTACACCAATAATAAACAATAATACATTAACATTAATTACATCAGTACGTCATGATTATTGTTTGGCTTTCACTGCAAAATAACACAAATGCTGCAAATATTGCGACAATTTTTGAGAAAAGCTGCAGCAAATTTAGTTATTTTAGGCCACAAAAATCAGAAGGAAAAAAAGTGAAATCCTGGTGGGAATGTGTAATTATGAATGTAATCTGGACATACTACATTCGTCATGTTGTCATTGTCGTTCAGACGTAGAACCTGGAAGTGCTGAATGTAAACAGAGTATGAGAATGAAACAGAAGAGAAGATATTGTTGAATAAAGTTGTTTTGTTTTTGCGCTCAAAAAGTATTCATATAGGCAGATGAAGTACACCCTGAGTGATTTCAGTTAATAAGTTAGGTCAATAATAAAATAATTTTATTTATAAAGTAGTAGCATTATTAACTTCATCAAATGAAGTTCACGTTTCTGTGATGTCGGTTAATAGTCACATGACAGGCAGGTAAACAAATAATTTTTTTTTTAATGTTTGATTGTTTTAAATTAGAATTGTATATTTTAATTTTAAATTTGTGTCATTTAATTACTAAATTGCTTTTCATTAAACTCATGAAGCCCCCGCAGTTCCATAAGGAACCCCAGTCTGGAAAACCCTGACATAATGTAATATTTAATGCGCTTCATGTTGTTGATAACAAAGAATTGAATATATTTTCTTTATCTTTGTATTTTATATCAATATAGTACGATATTAACCTATTCAAATCAATTTGATAAACAAGTTAGCTCAAAAGTAATTTAAAATGAATCAAAAAGTACATTGCCTTAATGGATTACATTCCTACAATTTTTGTCATGTAATTTGGAATCAGTAATTGATTACAATTAGTACGTAATCTACCCAGCATTGACTATATAGTTGGTGTGACGAGCAGGGCGGGCGAGAGCCGTGAGGGAACGGCGCGAGGCCGGTGACACGAGACATAATGAGTGTCAGCTGCGCGGCACACCGGTCTCGTGTCTCTCACGGAGGAGCTCCGGAAGCATAAAAGAGGAGCGAAGGACGAGAGAGGACCAGGCCTGTACTTTATGTTGTGTTTTATTTTGTTTGTGTGGGTGGCAGTCGCTGTGAGGAACTGCCGCCATTTTACTTTCGTTTTATTGTTTGTTTATTTATTTGATTAAAGTTACGTTGAATGTTTGCCGGTTTCCGCTTCTTCCTCCCGTACTTAAGAACTGCGTTACATTGATGCCGAAACCCGGGAGGAAGGAGGGACATGCTGTCGAAGAGCCCTCGCTGCTGAGGGGAATTTCGGTGCGGAGGAGGTCGGGCAGCGCGGGAGCGTGGCGCTGGAGTGACTGAGCAACAGGTGGGACGGAGAGCTCGCTGCCGTGCTCCTGGGACAAGGTGGGGTGGCTGCCGTCCAGAAGGGAGCGGATTTGTCGCCGCCGTTCGCCAGGGGCCTAAGCCTGCTGCCTTGCACCATGATGGGGAGGAGCAGGGAACGGGGGACTCGCTGCCGGCTGCCCTCAGCCGGAGGAGCCATCGACGGCCACCAGGGGGCGGAGGAGGATCGAGCCGTCCACCGAGCGTCCAGTACCATCGCATGGCACCGTGAGGAAGAGCCTCTCGGCTGGCTGAGGACCGAGCGGCAGTGTGTCCGGGAACCGCACCACGAATTTGATAGATTTTTTTCCTCTCTCCCCTCTCTCGTCTTTGTCGCTCCTTGTGCTTCCGTCTCCTTTTCTCTCGTCTCGTCTGTCCGTACCCCCATGTGCTGCGGCCGCCGAGACTGGCCCCGGGGGGGGGAGTAAGCGCAGTCTCGGAGTACCACTGCGAGGGGCGATGGGAGTATGTGACGAGCAGGGCGGAAGAGAGCCGTGAGGGAACGGTGCGAGTGATGATGAGCGTCAGCTGCGCACTGCACCGGTCTCGTGTCTCTCACGGAGGAGCTCCGGAAGCATAAAAGAGGAGCGACTACAGTGAAGGACGAGAGAGGATCAGGCCTGTACTTTATGTTGTGTTTTTATTCTGTTTGTGTGGGCGGCAGTCGCCGTGAGGAACTGCCGCCCTTTTACTTTCGTTTTATTGTTTGTTTATTTATTTGATTAAAGTTTCGTTGAATGTTTGCCGGTTCCCGCTTCCTTCTTCCCGTACTTAAGAACTGCGTTACAGTTGGGAAGTATGCATGTTTAGATACAGCCTTTGTTCCTGAATGAATCAGTGTTTTTGAACAAATCAGTTGAGTGATTGATTCAAATAACTCACTTATAAAGACTAGCGTAACAATGTAACATGCAGAAAGAGTAAGGAATGCAGAACTGGGACTAACTTTTGTGTAAATATTTGTACGTAATGTACCATTTTCATGGCATTTATGCACATTGACATTTTAGGAAAATTTACTACATTATGGTAATGAGAATTAAGTCATTCGCATAATGTTAGCTATAGCTTGCTGTCTAATAGCCTAATGTTGGTTATCTTGGTACGGAAAACTGTGTGTTTTCTAAATGAATGGTTTGAAGTCATTTTGTGTTCACACTTTCTCAGCAGCATCTGTCTTCACATGACAAGCTCCCTCCCATCGCCCTGCCCTTAGTTGTCACCTTTTCTGTCTGTATGATTGATTCACAATGTCTTACGAGGCATCTTCACCCCCATCTTCAGTAGTCGGGGATCAGGTGTCCAGTTATTATAAGCGTCTAATGGTGACGCAGACTGCTTTGGGCGTCACAGGGGGAAACACACATGTGAGACTTTCCTCTCTCCTTTGACTCCAAATCTTGCACTTTTCCAAAATAGCCTGAGGGCGTCTTTATACCGGTGCACATCAGAGGCCTGGACGTGTGAACTCGCTGACAACTGCATCTCTGTGAGAAATGGTCTGAGACGGAGGTATGAGGTAATAGTCAGGGCTTGTACATGATGGTGGCACTCAGTATCTAGTCCTCTATGCTGAAGACTCCTTCTCGGAATCAGACTTCAAATGATTTAAAGCAGACAGATGGTGTGTGCATACATTATCTGTACTTATATCAACAGTTTCATTTAACACTATAACACTAAATCAATCTAAGCTCTCTATTCACTGCCAAAAATGGAAAACAACCGTGGGAGACAGTCAGTCGGGTCAAAAATGGGTCAAATGGATTCAAAGAGTTACAAACTATTTTTTATTAACAGGCAAGGTGGGCTTTGTTTAATCTAACGTAACAATACAAAATAATGCATGCAAACATAAGTAAAACCGCCTTATTTGGCTCAGAAAAATGTAGAAAGTTTATTTGAACTAATTGTCATTCTCCAGTTCACATAATGTGGTTTTCCTATAGATTTACCTGAACCATAAAAGTAAGTTATCTTTTTTCCCAAGTAGACTTTCATTTGTGATTAAATTAGTTATGTAAATTGAATTAGACAAAATCATTTAAAATCGTCTCATTAAAGCCTAAAAATGAAGAATGTTGTTGGGCAAGTTTTTGCTGGTAATTCATTTCAATAGGAATCCACGTGATCAGGACTTTTGCGAGAGTGTGAAAGATTTCCACGGATTTTCGCATCGGCTTCAGTTGGTCGCAAGAGTTTGCCACACAGGACCGTCGCTATGCTACATAGATAATGGGGTAATCAGATTACTTTTAGTAATGAGTAAAGTAATGCATTGCTTTTAAATTTACAATATACACGTGTCAGAGTTGCTTTTTCAAATCAGTAGCGCAAGTTACTTTAATTTTTTTTTTCCTTTTTATTGACTGTGTCCTATTTGCATTTCCTTCAGCCTGAGACTCATTCACTTCACTTTTGATGTTTGTCAAAAATAGCTATAACGAGCAAGCCCAGCTCAGATGAGAAAAGTCAATGCAAAAGTAACTTAACGCATTACTTTCCATAAAAAGTAACTAAGTCACACAATTTCTTTACGGAGTAGCGCAATAATGAAACACATTACTTCTAAAAGTAACTTTACCCAAAACTGATAATGGATCCTTTTTGTCTGTGAAATTTCACTTATGTGAAGACACCTGAAGACAAATTATAGCTGGACGGCATTTGATTCTGCTCAAAACAAAAGTTCTAGTTACAATAAATAGCTATTTATTGTATAGTTACAGCATAGCTATTGTTAGGGAACAGTTCGTTAAATTCATAGATAAATTAATAAAATTATAAATAGACATTTGATTTTATAGACATAAATAGACACTTTAGAGCATATGTTGTAATGGCAAATTAATTAAAACTAGCAATATTAGCAAAATAATAGTTTAAGATAACCTTAAATTGAATTCAGACTGGATTTAAACAGCTCTGGTCATGTGATAATTTACATCTTCCTAGTAAAATCCGGTAAATCAACACCCATATTTGACTGGTGGGATTATGAACTGGTTTTATCGCTACCTGATTTCATTCACAGACGCATTTCAGAACCATAACTCCCCCTTCATTTACAGTGGCTGTCACTTAATAGTGTGTGAAATCAGAGATCTGATATATCTCCTTACACATTCCCTTATATGATGACGAACTGTCTAAATTGTGACTGCGTTCAGTGTGTGACTGTGTAAGACTAATATTGTTCAGCACTTTTATCGTGCACTCTGAGATCTATAAATGTTTGGTTGGCCTTTACGTCTCTCGCACATTGGCAATGTCACATCTGCATTATCATTTAATATCAGTGTGACGTTTGGAAGAGGATCGGCCAACAGACAGGTGGTTGTGAGCATACAGTTGCACTCGGTAGCTGACTGAATAAGCTGATATATTGCAGTGGGCAATAAACAGCCTTAGAGAGTTTTTGTTGCTGTCACAGAGGAGTGTGATGGTGATCTGGAGGAAAAAGAGGATAATTTGGGACTGCCAGTTTAAGGTTTCCCTAATTTTACACTTGAGCGCAGGTAAATGTTTTCGCTTTTTGAGTTTGTGCCATTTAAACAATTAAACTCTTTGAAGCAAGCACAGACACATATGTTGAGGGAAAGCTGTTTGACATACTAAGCGTTACTCATTTCACATTGCCGAACCTGTGACAGTCGCTAAAGTCTGGTCCAGTTTGGAAAACTATCCCATGTGACATTAAAAAAAACAATCAGTTATATTTTTTGTTTCGATGTGCTGTTTAAGGGTGAGTTTATCTGGAATAGCTGATAGGGTCAAAATTTGGCTTTTTAATCATGTTCTAGTTGCTGCTATACTGTAACACCGTTATGAAAAGGCATATTTTTTGTGTGTTTACTTCTGGAGCTCTGTGCGTCAGCCGAGCAGCTGCCGCTGAGATCGCTGTGGTCATGTGATTTGAGGCTAAGCTGACCCTACAGCAAAACAGTGGAGCATTTTCCGAAGCCAACTATGGTCGCAAGTTCCGTTGAGTTGTGTTGGTAACGACGGAACTTACAACTTACAACTTACTGACTTGGTTTCGGAAACGCACCCCAGTTCACCTGGATTTATCTCAAATCGTTTTGATGGTTTGAAAGGTTGTCACACAGAAGGATTAGACTTTATGCTTAATTTTTTTTACCTTTCACAGGCATTTCTTAGCATATTTGCATTTTATTCAAGAACCCACATTTTCTTGGATTTTCACCGGTGTCACAATATTCAATTAAAGCTGACAGGAATGACAGCTCCCCTGTGGTTGGAAGAGATGTTTTCGAGCTGACATATGTGCAGAATGACTATTAATGATAACTCTTGGAGTGTTTGGCAACGGTAATGGGTATGACAGTGTTGATATGTTTGGTCTTTGCGGAATAGATCTGCTACGCTGCTGCTGCTGTTAATTGCTGCTGCAGAGCAAGTAAAGGACTTGCTTCTGCCAAAACGACACAACACGACACACTGCTGTGAGCACATGAGTATACGCGAATTACCCATAGCAGATCTATACAGGTGGAGCTGGGGAAGGAGGAGGGTTTCTGAAGGCGCACTGCACTGCTGAGTAAATACTGTGTATTTGAAGATTGAACACTATTGGCTACTAATACTGAATGAAACCAATCATCTGTGTCCTATAGATAATGACGTGATTACGAGCAGGTTGACCTGCACATGACAGAACTTTGTGTATATACACTCTAAAAAATGCTGGGTTGAAAATAGACAAACCCTGCAATCGGGTTGTTTTAATCCAGCAGTTGGGTCAATTGTTTGCCCAACCTGCTGGGTAGTTTTATTTAACTCAAGTATTGTTTAAAGATTACAGTATTGCTTGCTTAAAATGAACCCAAAGTATGTTGGAAATTAACGTTTATTAATATGTTTAATGAATAATAATTAAACAAACATTTATTATTAATTGCTTATTAATAAAAGTTCACCTTTTGATGATTATTGTTGCTTCTAGTAATTGTGTCTTTTTGATTTCCAACCTTTTAAAGCCAGCCACATAGTATTTTTTTAAACTGTAGTAGTACTTAGTTAAATAAACTGCCCAGCAGGTTGGGCCAACAATTAACCCAATGGGTTTTGCCCATTTTCAAACCAGCATTTCTTTGGAGTGTAAGGTTTTGAGTTTTTAGTTCGCAGAATTGTACAAGATCTTTCTGGTTACATTGAAACCCCATTTGTTCATGCTGTACAAGAATGAATAATGTAGTCCATCATATCTCTCTGTACTGTGGAGGGAAAGATCAGATGTCAGAGGCTCCATAGATGAAGGCTGTCTTATATGCGGTACTTAGTCGGTACACACAGCATTCATTCATATTTGATAGTGACTCAAGACAAGCCTTGAAAGCCTGTCTTATTCACTCTTCAGCATCGTTTAGCCTAAAATGGGAAGAGAACATCGGTCAATACACTTAAATGTTCACAAGGCTAGTAAGAACTGGTCAATGTCTCCTCACTGAATTGCTTCTGAAAGGGTTCAATTGATCTTTTAAAGAGCACTCTTGATGATCATATTAAAACTGATATGTAGGATACAAGCGCACAGCACCGTCCTGGGAAAATGAGTTTCAAGAGTACTCATGCAAAATTAAAACCCCCTCAAAACACTATATTTTCCTCTATACAATTTTGTTTAGTCCTACAGTCCTCTACACGAACCTGTCTAAGACTATTACAGTCAGTGGTGCTTGAATTCTAGCGCTGCCTGATGTCAACATTATTATACCCTCGCACAAGGTTTGTTAGTTCAACTGTCGAAGTTCATGCACTGCATCATGCAACTGTTTGTCCTCAGAGACACTACGAGCTGGTTGGGGTGGAAAGGTCAAGTACATAGTAATCATAAATCAAAATCTCTGATGTTTCCAAGGAAAGAAAGCTCAAGTTACCGAGTAGGCTCTTTTGCTTGTCACTCAACTGTATCCAAGTGCTATCACACGACCCAGTCAATGTCATTTAGTTAGTGATGCAATTACAATAACATCTAAATTACATTTTGAATCCTTGTCCTACGTCGTGACTTTTTTAAATGGTTCAATAACCACAAATTCATAAATTCTTGCTCGTTAGCAGCATAACATTTAGTAGCATTTGGAATTGTCCCGCTAAAGTGAATTTTGTAGAGTGTGACGACACACTCGACAAGTCCAATGTATTCTTCAGTATTATTTGGTAATTTATGCTTTTTTCAAGAGATTTTGGATTATTGTCTATCATATTGTGAGAAATCCCACCAAAACAAGCGAATCAAACTTAATTGCATTATACCAAAACAGACAGAATATGTACAAAATTGCAGACCCTTCTCGTACGCTTTCCTGCTTGGCTTATCGTTCCTGATTTTTCATTCAATAGCATCGGCGCCCCTGTGAAAATCATGAAATAAGAAAATGCACGAAATCCAAACGCAAGTGGTCACAGGAGACGCATTTAAAACACTTGTTAATACTAGGTGGAAAAATGGTAATGCTTCTAGGCTGACCACTTGTGATCTTGATACCTGTTGGAACTGTTCGATTATGGTAAAATTCAGAATCACAATTATTTTTGGTCAATATTGATGTCATGATTATTTAACATGATTATTGGTGGGTGATATGATTCTTAATGAGTCTTATTTCATGATATAAGCGATTTTACATATTTCACAATTATCTATATTCCGCAAAAACTAACACTAGGTTAATTAATACAAGAAACGGTCCTCAAAATGGTTACATAAGACAACAGTCAGCGATACAATAACTTAAATAATAAATTGACAAATAAATACAACAGAACGAAAAAGACAAATTAAATAAATTAAATTTTACGTTTTTCACAAACAGTGGTATTCAGATAATAGCCTACAATAAAAAAATTGAATAATCAAATGTAGAAATACATTGCATAGTCTTAGAGTACACATTAAATATAGATGAATAAGCTAAGTTATCGGTGAGGGATTTTCCTTTGTCATTTGATAATTATTAGTGACAGACTTCAGCAGGTTTATTAGGCTGCTGTCACTTTAAGAACTAATGCACGGATCCAATAAACTGTTACACACACATTTACCTTCTCAACTGTGTACATTTACTTTGGACATAGCCCGCTCTGTTTACATGAATACTCTCCAAAAAGGCATTTTGACATTGTTGTTGCCTATCCACTTTCTTTTCCGACTTGGAGCATGCCCACAGTTAGCCGGCTAGGGAACAGTGCCGGTTAATGGGCTTTTAACAACACTGTTTATTCTCAAACACGCCCCACAGTTTAGCAAGACTGCATTTTACAACACTAATTTGGCTTTTTTGGATATTACAGCGCACTGCTGTGATTATCTTGTTTTCTTAATCGTTGGAAACTAAAACCAAAATTTGAAAATCAATTCAGTTTAATCACACAGCCGTGTGTAATCAGATTCTGTGTTCATCTTGCTCTTCATTTACCAATGGTTAAATGAGAAAAGAAAAAAACACCTTTTAGAAGAGCATCACATGCTGAACTGCAATACTTTGAATGTTTGGAGGCCATCTGAATTCAGGACAAGCATCATACAAGGGCTGGGCTCACACATAACAGGCTGCAAAAAAGGGTGTGTGTATTCTTGTCATCCACGGACTTCAAGGTTTCAAATGCCCGTTGGCCTTTGTATTCTTCTCTAGCCTCAGCTGCTCCGGGGTCAAGGCTGCCGCTAGTGCGGAATGTGCGCTGGTCTCTGTGCATCTCCTTTCTCATCCCAGCATAAACAGGCATGCATTTTGTGCCAGGTGGCTGGAGAAGCACCTCAGTTCCACATTTCTGAGAGTCATTCAATACTAAAGCCATCAAGGTCTTAGCCTCCTGATGGATCGCTCTCAACCATGCATTGTGTACAGATTACTAGCAGTTAGAGAAGAAGGCATCCCGCAGCTGCACTATACATCTAAATGTGCAAGCTCTCAACCCCTCAACCGCCAGCTATTTCAGAGTCACCAACCATCCTGGTCAAAATTAGCTCAAGCTACCCTCTTTCCAGACCACACAATCTCCCAACTTGCCTCTCTGCCTCCAGTTAATGTAACAATGAGCTGTAAGATTGGGTTACAACAATGGGGCCACATCCCTTGGGCCATGGTCCAATCACAATGCAGACATGAGAAGTCTGAGGGCATTAACCATGGTGCAATAGGTGCACCAATCACTATCCAGAAATGCGTGAGAGGAGCAGGGCATCCCAACTGTTGAATTCTCACTGCAAGTGTGTTGCACAGTGGTGGAAAGGTGCTAATGACCCAAGTGGGATCTTCTTACAAAACAAGAACTTCTTGAGAGTGTAAAGAAAAACTTTAAACCATTTATTTAAACCATTATTTTCATTACTTTAGCAAAGGGGTGTCCAGTCTGGTTTCCGACACACCTGCCTGGAAGTTGCTAGAGATCCTAGATTAGCTAGTTCAGGTGTATTTATAACGTCGGTCCTGCCACTGTCCTGCAGAGTTTTGCTCCAACCCTAATCAAACACAACTGAACAAGCTAATCAAGGTCTTAAGGGTCACTAGACAGCTACAGGTGAGATTTTATCAGGGTTGGAGCTAAACTCTGCAGGACTGTGGATCTCCAGGACCGTCTTTGACCACCCCTGCACTAGAGCTAAAGCTATATTCACGCCATGTCTTAATTGCCATAATTTCGTGATGAAAAACACGTGACATTCTACTCTGAGCCGTTTATGTCCTCGGACTACGAATTATGAATTTCCATGGCAATACTTTCAATGCCTAAATGAATCTGCAGCACTCACATGGTACAAGTAGGAGCTGTAATTATGAGCTCTACGAGGATGCGAACGCTTTTTACAAGCTGAGATCTCGTAATGTTGGTAATTGTGAAAGGGTTAGTTCACACAAAAATTCAAGTTCAGTCATTAACTCCTCACCCTCATGTTGTTCCACGCCCGTAAGAGAACACAAATTAAGATAGTTTTGATGAAATCTGACATTTTTTTCTCATCCCCCATAGAAGGCAACGGAATTACCACATTCAAGCTCAAGAAAAGTAGTAAAGACATTGTTAAAATGGTCAATGTGGTTCAACCTTAAAGGGTTAGTTCACCTATTTTTGTTTTTATACAAAAATAATAACATTGTTCAACAACCTCTTCTCTTCTGTGTCATTCTCCAACACTGTTTATGTTCAGTGCTTCCAGGTTCTACGTATCTATTCTTCAGTATTGGCCGGCTCCTGCTGCTCACGTGAACAGAGTCGGCCAATAATGAGTTATAATAATGCATTTATTTATAATTAAGCAATAATGAGTAAACACGGAAGCCTTCACTGTCAATACAACGGGAGAGATGAAATGGTTGAATAAAGTCTTTATTCTTCTAGTATTTTTATTTTGTTTTCACGCACAAAAAGTATTCTCTTCGCTTCATAACATTAAAGTTAAACCACTGTAGTCACGTTGACTATTTTGACAATATCTTTATTACTTTTCTGGAATAAGGTAACTATGTTGTTTTCTATGTCTCGGATTTCATCAAAATGATCTTAATCTGTGTTCTGAAGATGAACGAAGGTCTTACAGGTGTAGAACGACATGAGGGTCAGGAATTAATGACATGGTTTTCATTTAGGGGTGAACTACCCCTTTAAACTCTGCTAGAGCTAAACTAAAGCAGCTCTTAACTTTCAAGATCCAGGACGCTTTATCATTGCACTTTATTTTACAATATGTGCAGTGAGTGAGTTATATCAGGTATCAACATGGACTTTACATGGGTTAAGATTAGGTTTAGGGTTGGTACCTAGTTTTATCAGTAATTACTATGTGCATATATACATGCAAACATGACTGTAAAATGAAGTGCTACTTTTCTGGACTACTTCTGTACCTGGGTGTTTTGAGTCAACTGGGTGTCCAGTTGCCCAGGTCTAGTTGCTCTAACATTCTGTGTCGGGTTTCGGCCAGTGTAGCGTTAGTGTTTCCACCTATCAAGGAGAGCTTACAAAGGGATTGGGGCACAGTCAGATGTCAAGCGGATTAGGAGGGCTCTGAGACCTTGGGTCTTCGTCGTAAAAAATGATCCTGTATGTCAAGACCAGGGAACCAGTTTTCCTCTCACACTGGACTGATCTCACCTCGCAAAGAAGCCTTAGAGATTGAAATGAATTGCCAAGCTTCCTTTCATTTCATAAATCGAGTCTTTGAACACTTTGCCTTGAACCCGGTGCTGGAAATACCTCGCAGCATCAAAGGACTGTAGAAGATTAAGTTGGACTCTGCTGCTATAAGACAACTACAGCACCCCTAGAGCGGAAAATCAATTTTTCAACTTATGGACTTGAGGAATAACATTAAATTGGTCAGGAAACAACCTGGATAGATTGAATTTGACCTGTGCAGGCTGACAAGTAAGGATGTGCACCAGGTTCTCTACATCTACAACAGGGATTAAGGACTTTATCGTTCAAATTCTCGTGTAACTCTTGGAGCAAAAATAGCCTTCTAGTTTGCCTGAGTGGAGAAAGGGCTATCATATCAAGGGGTTCATTTAACCCTGGTTCAATCCGACAAGCGGACAACTTGCTTGGTGACGAATAGAGTATGCGAATGTGCGCCTGACTTTGCTCGGCTTTAAGTGAAGTCCTCTGGGGTGTGAGCTGCCCCGTGACTCAGAGCCGCAGGGCAGGGCGAGAGGCTGTGAAGCGCGTGGACGCGTGCACCGCCTTGTTCTTCCTCTGAGAGGGAGGTTTAGGGTGAAGGGAAGGTCAAGCAGCCCCTTCTTCATGCTGTCTGCAACTTAGACACATGCCGAAATAACTTCAAAGACAGACGCCCAGCATACACTAGATGAGGACAGGGGGACAAGTCTCACAGGCAGAAAAGATCAACACAGGGAGCCATTCAGTGGATCTTAGCTCACCCTGATACTCACAGGCTCAGGCTATAAGAAAAGGTAGGTAAAAAACATTTATTTGCGAATGTTTAATTTTTTTTAATTCTAAATCCCTGACGATATTATAAAGGAATCACTGAGGCTTGTTTAAAGTCTTAAAAGTGTACGTTTTTGTATTTCTTGATTCAATTCTTATTTTGTGATGTTACTTGTCCTTGGTTAATTTCTAAATGAATTAGTTTAGCTAGGGTGCGTTCACACTTGTAATCCGGTTGGTTTGGTTCGTTTGGTCCGCACCAAAAACAAAACATATAGTCCTGGTCCGCTAAGCGTTCACACTGGCATTTTTAACAGCGAACCTTAAGTTACCGAACCAAAGGCATAGGG
This sequence comes from Opsariichthys bidens, assembly GCA_037194245.1. Classification (NCBI taxonomy): domain Eukaryota; kingdom Metazoa; phylum Chordata; class Actinopteri; order Cypriniformes; family Xenocyprididae; genus Opsariichthys; species Opsariichthys bidens. The sequence continues at coordinate 3,784,703 of CM074279.1, forward strand.
ATACGGTCACAACCTGATTGGTCGCCTTTTATGACGTATATTTCGCGACGGAGCTCGCTTACCGAACATTCAAAACAATGCTGTGTTCTGGATTAAACGCCATAATCTTATGCGTGTACATATGCTTTATTTTACCAGCTGAGAACTCACGAAGAGCTCATAAAATGTTCAAAACATTCAGAACGGCAGCAGGAAACAAACATTGATGAGGCACTTCACCTCCTCGTTGCTCCACGTTTGCCCTCGACTCATTTTGGATACACCGATCTTTCCGCGTCGTCAAATCAGCTGACTTGTAGCGTCGCATCTTGTGACATCACGTCCTGTTTTTGGTTCGTTTACATGTCTTTGGTCCGTGTTGCATTCATATATCAATCGAACCGCACCAGAGTTTTTAGCGGTCTCGGTCCGCTTGTTTGGTGCACACCAGGGTTCGGATGGCGTTCACATATGTTCAAACGAACCGCACTAACCAAGCAATTGCACTAGGGTTCGTTTTAATCGAACCAAACATGACAAGTGCGAACGCACCCTCCATTGTGAGTCCCAATTAAAGTTTTCATTTTGGTGGTTTCAAATTGATTTTCACATGTGGCCTTGTACTGCTCACTAGCAACTCGCTGTAAGGCTTTAATTTGTAAGCGGATATATTACTGGTCCATATAGCATGGGAAACATCACTGGGTTGTAAATAGTGTTCATAAATACCATCACTTCCTAATAAACTCCATAATCTACTTTCTTTGGCACTCGCTTGAGCTGTCCAGCAGAAGAGCAACACCTGATAAAACACAAGTAGAGAGTAGTAAAAGCAATTCTGAGGTAGGTTGGTAGACGGATCCATGGATGGATGGACGATAGGTAGAACTTGTCACAACCCATTCTCACTTCATACACTGAATCTTGCCATATGCAGAGCGCTAAACCCATACGTTGGGAATAATAGGAAGGAAGCTCCAGCAGGCGATCTATTGCTGCTGTCTACATACAGAAGGCATCCTTTCTCTGTTGCTATAGTAACAGTGACCACCACGGACACGCAAACCAGGATTATACTGTGATATTCATCCACTTTGCTTGAAATGTGAGTGGTCAATGAAAGATGCTGTGTAAAAGGGATGCGTTGTATTTAAAGCCCATCTGACATGGTCCTTTGTAGATGCTTTTATCCTCCACTTCATGCTAGTATTTTAAAGTGGATCCAATCTTCATGAGAAAAGCCCAGATATCAAAGGTGTAGCATTTACAACGGCTCAGCGTGTGAGTCCATGTTCTCGGAAGGACAAATGCATTTATCATCCAAGCTGCTCTGCTTTAAGCTCTGACTGTTAAACACCCACTTAGCTTCTCTATTCATGCCTTCCGAGTGTATGAGTCAGAGGATTCAGGACAGTTGTTTGTTGGCACAAACACATTGAAATATAGCTTTCTAGGACACATTGTTGTAGTTTCACAAACTGGTGTTTCATTTAATGATGCCATCGTAATGGCATTACGAGAAATTAATTGACTTGATAATGCTGATATGGATTGTTGAGAAATTGTAGATTTTGACCTTCTCTGTTCTTTTGTGAAACAAATACTGTGACTATCAAAGTTCCCATCTAAGCATTGATTGGATTACTTTGGAAAAACTACGAAAAGGTTCAGCTTGTATTTCTGAAGAGATTTATTTTGGGGGATGAGGGAGGGAGTGGAGGTGTGTTTCTTGCTTGTAAATGGATATTTTACAGTAAGGTGATAACTTGACATGAAGTGGAAAGTTCAGAACAACAACGAGAGCACAATTCAGGAGAAGCAGTTGGGAAAATTTTTCTTGGAAATGCAGATGCGTGAAACCTATGATTCTATTCTGAATGGTATTACAGCATGTGTGTATGTATATTTATTTCATATTTAGAAAGCATGGTGAAAGCTAAATAAATAATAAAGTGAAGAACATTTCAATAATCAGAAGAAACTTTTCCACTGCACTGTAAAAAGATTTGTTTTAACTTAAAGTTGGTTCCCTTAAAATTGAGTTCAGTGAAATTAAACATTTGAGTTAATGCAACAAAGACGATTGATTTAGACTCAAAATATTATGTTATCTGAACCACATTCATTATCTAAAGTTAACAAATCATGAAAATAATTTTTTAGTGTGTAAAAACCTTTTCAATGGGTGTTAAGGCTTTTTCGTGGAACCACAGACGCCAATAAAGAACCTTTTCTTTAGGAGAAGAATTTTTCATAGGAAAAAAGTTCTTTTGATTATTAAAATGTTCTTCACACTTAAAAATAAAGGGTTATTTTTCTGTTCACTGAAAGGTTCTTCTACACCATCGCTGCAAAAAAAAAAAAAAAAAACTCTCGTAACCTTTATTTTTAGTGCAAGATCACGCGCTAAAACAGATACCGCATGTGAAATCACTCTAATTATTGTACTGCCATTTTCAGCACAAACATCCTAATGAGACCACAGCAGGACAGACGTACAAATGTGCGCTTAAAATCGAGAAGCTGAATGGCTGTAATCATGGGCACGCCATTATCTCAATATAAACACAAGGCGAGCAACCAAAACAAATGAGCTTTGAGTGCTTTCCTATTCATCGGCTCCTCACAGACTATTAGGATAAGCCCTCAGGAGCCCGATAAACACGTCTACCCATTCTGCTTTCGATAGTAGTGATTCAGCTTTCTAAAAAGAAAACACCAGCAGAGACAGTTGCTACATGTCTGCCTTCACATACGCCCTCATTTATAGTAATATATTTGCACGCCGCCGAGTGTGTGCAAATATACAGTAGGTGCGTGCGTGTGTCTCCCATCATGGTAGTGTGGACATGTAGATGCCTGTTTTCAAATGCTCCACAGGCCTGATATTGTTGAGATAATCTGCTGAAAAACGATCCTCTCCACACTATCGCCTGCAGAGGAACGTGTGGGCACATCAGCCCCCAACATCAGGAGTCTTGTCTGTCGCTACAGCAACAGCAAAAAGCCTCCCATTACCACTACAGCAATCGCAAGAGTTTCTGCCAGACTGCGTTTCTAAACAAGCCGGAAAAATGTGCACAATGCCCTCTCTATCCGTGTCCATCTGCGCTAAAGAATGTTTACATGGAGGGTATGAAACAACAAGACTTGTCATGCGTTTGTGAAACTTAACATACCAAAAAGAGGCTGAGGGTTTGATAAAACAAAGCAAAAAAACAACACATGATGTCTATAGTGTACATTTTTAATCACTCAGCCGTGATGTCTTGTTCTTTGAGCTGTGTGAGTATTGAGGGAAGCCTGTCTCTTTAAGAGCCAGTCCTTAGGCAGGTTGGCTTGTTGAGTGGGGAGGTGGAACCTTGTCTGCTTCTAAACAAGCATTTCTATCAACAAAACGTGTCTCACTTGCGGGCTGATCTTGTAGGGTGTGCATATATATATATATATATATACGAGAGTGAATAGTGAAGTTGTGACTTATTTTCTTTTACATGACTTCCTCAAGCTGTACGAATGATATGTGAGTCCCGTTTCATCAGCACCTGAGGTTTGCAATACTGTGCTGGAGGGGCCACCAACAGCTCAGGTGTGGAACATCTATTTGCGAGTAAGTGTGTTTATCTTTTTTTGACATCAAAAAGAGTTGAATTGTTATGCGACGTCGAAAATGATGATAGAGCTGGGTTATTCAGGTACCTTTCGAACTCGAACTTTTTTTTAAATATATAGAAATTGTGTTGTAATTTAAGGGGGTGTTTCTGTAAAAGACTATACCCAGACTTCAAGAAATGTGCTCTGGTCGAGCTCACTGATTACACAATTACAAGAAAGTGTTTGTCTTTGGAGATGGAAATGGTTATTGCTTCACTGTTATTCTGAGGTTGATGCTGGTTAAAGTTTCCATGGCACCTTCCTAGTAAATAATACGTTTTAAAGTATATATGCTCAGATTACTTTGAGAATCACACACACACAAAAAAAAGATTTCATAAGTGTATTTTGTGCTCCACACTGTCAAAAATTTGTTTAACTTAAAAAAGTAAGTTACCTGGTTGTTGAAATTTAAAAAATTTGAGTTAATACAATGAAGGCAGAAACTCAAAATATGATGTTATCTGAACCACATTAATTAAGTTGATTTTACAAAAGAAAAAATGAAAATAATTTTGCAGTGCACGGTACATCCAAATTACCTGTAATAAATAAGTCTGTCGCTTTATTGATGAACTTTTGAAAGTGTTCTTACAGTATAGGCACAAAATTTGCATGGGACATATACAACTATCTACAACGTGCTTTACTAATGTACAGGATCTAAGAACATCACATTTCTAAGGCCCTGTTCACACCTGATGCATTAAGATGCATTTTGGTCGATCAGATCACAAGTGGACGAGAGAGACGCATACAAAACGCTCATTGAGTCAGCAGGGTCAGACAAAAACAGATGGAGAAGAAAAGACACATTTTAACTGCATAAGAATTAAGGTGAAAAATTAAGTATGAAACCATCAGGAACCCTTTAGTCTCCATTTTCTGGAACTGCAACTTACCTGGAGGTGTCAGAATCTCAGAGGATACATGAATGCTGTTTTTTTTTTAATAGGATTTATGGTCAGACAGATTGAGAATGACTCTCAAAGGATCAGCACCACATCCTCTTGTTCCGCTGTTTGAAGAATTCATCTTCCAGAATCTGGCAGTAAGTTGTGGGAGTTCATTTTTAGTCCATCTCCTATCCTGAATAGTCCGTCTTGCAGATATGGAATAAAAATGATCTTCCGAAACTTACTGCCAGACAGCTAGTTTTTCATTTCCAGCCTTCGTGAACAATTAAAATTGATTAAATACAAAACGAATAGTGGTTATTAGGATTGATGTGGCACGAAATCGGTAAAATGTGCTTGGAAAAAAAAATATGATCAGAAAATCAACTTACCTAATCAGCACATGGTGTATTAAACAAATATTTACTGTAACCATGACTTTCAAGCTCCAAAATGACACCATAAAACAGACCAAAATTTACACTCAAGTCTCATTCTGCATATATTCCCAATAGCATGCCATTTACTTAAAATTTTACGTCGCGTTTGGTTACGACACATATTTTGGGCACAATGTTGGAATTTTAAAAGATTTGTTGGGATGGAATAAAAAATGCTCTTTGCACAAATCCGCCATTTGACCTCGGAAGACTTGGAATCTTCCAAGTTGTATTTTTATACTTATTATTATTATTATTATTACTGATTTTGGAATGTTTGGAGCTTGACAAAGTGCCACTAAAATATTCTTCCAAAAAATGTAGAAAGGAGTATACCAGAAGTAAGCAAGTCATGAGTGTGAGTAAATAATGACAGATTTGACATATTTCTGTTGCTGCCATTTTAAAAACGGCTTTTGCATTTTCGGTAATGCAAGACCAAATGCAGCTTATTGCATTAATGATCATCACCTTCTTATCAGAGGAACACAGTGGTCACACCTCAGTAGTTGTCTGATGACTTTCTTTATTTAGTAGATGCTAATGTTAACACATGCAAAATAACATCTTTGCCATAAAAACATATCCAATATTCCTCAGAATTCATATACTGCATAAAGCAATACAAACACAGAATATTTAATATGCAATAATGCACTTTATGGATTTAATCATTGCTGTTGACTTTGATGATAAAATACCCGTAAATCACATCCTTGTATCATTTTTATTGCTAAAATTCAAATGTTGAATATGCTTCTCAAAAGATGTTCTAATTATGAGGAGATAATAATTCGTCTTGCTTTTTCACATTGCGTTAAAGGGCCTTCAGTTGTAGGCTACATCTAAATGTACATCATTTATAATTAATTGCACTGGGTGATTTATTACAATTTGATCATTTGTGAAAGACGAACCATAAAATTGATGACAATGTCCCTCTGGTTTCAGCTGGAAAATGGCCAATGTGTCAAAAGGCATAAAAGGCTTCTGACTATTTTTCACATCAGATGTGACGCATATTAATTAAACACGGCTGGAAATAGCACCTTCCACAATCACAGAGTGAGCTGCTCAGGAAATAAAGTCATGTTCAAATATAGCTTGCTTGCTTTCACTGCCAGGTGTCTGCACATGAGACCGGCCAGAAAGCATAAGTGATAATTGACATGGAATCCCCAGCATCAAGGACTATGGATGGAGGCTTCCTATTGTGACACGCTAGAGAGACTCCTATCATGGAAACGGACCTATTCTCAGCTTTCACATTCAAAGCATTTCCCAAATTCATTCCCATTAGTGGTTGTGAGAGCACTCCATTAGTCTACAATGGGAATCAACAAAAACTGTGCTGAGAGACGGATGAAGCAGCCAGTTGCACCATCTACAATTGGAGAAAACAGAAGAATCCAGCCACGGGCTTAAGTGACGCTTAAGGTGTAACTTAGCCGATTACTTTAACCCACTTTGTATCGTTACAATGTTGGTAGTATATGTAAATGAACAAAGTTTACTTGTTGTGAATTTCTCAGTCCAGATAACTAAGAGAACAAGTCATCTGGCGTACTTTTGACAGCTCTGGGGCCTAAAACTACCTTATTGCCAAACTTGCCAATCGCCAAAGATTTACCAGCCATGAAACCTACGTCGATACTTTTTAAAGTTAACATTAAAAACAGACAGCAGCAGGAATATTAGGCTGATGTCACTTTAAGAGCAAACGCACTGATCCAATATACTGATACACATGCTTTTTCTTTCTCAACTGTTTACGTTCAGTTCAGACATATGTGACTATGTTTACAAGCATACTTGTGCATTTTTGACACAATTTTGTTTGAATATCTGAAAGTTTAAGCATAAGAAGACGTGAAAGAGAGATCAATTTAGTTTTCGCATGGTATCTGCGACGTGGATTTCTAGGCACAAACTTCGGATGTTTGCACACAGCGCACAAGTAACAAATATTGTTCCCTTTTGCCAAAACACAGATTTTTACTCTCATTTGACACTTGGCAAGTGTTAAATTTAGGCCCTGCTTCTACATGTTTGTGACAGTGGGATCGACAGAGGGTTATTAACAGAACAGTTATGGTACAGGTACGTTTAAATGTATCGTAAATGTCATCTATTTTTTTAATGCTGCTTAAAGAGTAATGTTTTGTTTTAAAACCATGCGGCACATCGGCCAGTTCTAATGGAAACAGGTTGGTTGTTCCAAAGTTTCGGTGCAGCAGCGACAAAAGCACGGTTTCCTCTCAATTTCAATATAGCCCGAGGAACATTTAAGAATCTCTGGTTGGATGACATAAGAAACCTTCCTGGATTGTGAATGGATAATAAATCGGAGGTGTATACAGGAGCTGATCCATTTAAGGATTTAAAAATCAACAATAAAACATTAAAATCAATTCTGTAGTGAATTGGGAGACAATGTAGGGATTTTAGAGCCTTATTGAAATAAATGTGTGGATCACCTTTTCAAAACCCTTAAAAGAAAGAAAGGATTTTACTTTCGCTTAGACTCAAAGATGAAAAAAAAAGAGGTTTTTACTACTGCAGTAATCCGTTTATCAAATTTGAGAGCATTATCAAAAAACACACCCATATGTGATTCACACATGAAGACAAATCTCCAAAATTTAAGCAAGGGGAGCTAAAAACTTCCGAAGGTTCAAAAACTGTAATCTCAGTTTTGCCTTCATTGAGGTGGAGAAAATTTAGGGACATCCAGTCCTTTACATCCGCTAAGCAAGCCAACAAACCCATGTATCCAAACCCATGTTATTTGATCCCAGGGGCAGATGGATTTGGGTATCATCAGCATTACAATGTGTTTCTTAAAAATTGACCCCAAGGGGAGCATTTACAAGGAGAATAGAACCGGAACAAGGATAGAACCTTGAGGGACACCTATGTTTACCACAAACATTTTCACGTTTTCTGTCACGACTTTTTTGTAGCCTTTAGCCACTGGTTACAACGCGCTGGAAACAAAAAGTTTCGCCCGCTAAACATTTACTCTTTGAATTCTTGCACCTGGGAACAATCCAAGTCGACACCATTATGATTAAAAGTTTGCTAAGAAGTATTTCCTACTAAAGCAAGTGCCATTTGACTCTGGTAAGCATATTCAGAGCAGACTGGTGGGAGTGGCCTTGGATGGCAAAATGCCCAGTGCATTATGGGTGTTGAACTAACCCTTTAATATTCAGCAATGTTATCAATTTGATTGCAATGACACCACCAGATAAGAACAAATCTTGAAGATCTACACAGTTATTGAGCTGAATTGAATCAACATTGAACTGACTGGAGCTGAATAATGACATTATTGTCTGTTTCTGAATTTATTATATTGTCTATTTTGCACTCTTGACATTTTAGAGTGTGATTCCTTCATTGATGTGCACTTTTTTTCTGCACAGTGGGTGAGTTTTCGTATTTTTGTGTATTTTTTTTTTTTGCGTTCATTTCCTATGTTGGACCGCGAAGGAGCCAAGTGTGACTTTTTTTTGACCCTTTAACACATACAAATCATGTCCATGATTTATTTGTGTGTTCACATAGCTAGTGTGACAAAAGTCACCAAGTGTCATCCCATTCTGATGAAATAAATAAAAAAAGTTTAAAAAAAGTAACATTTAATTTTTGACAGAAGATGACCAGAGGGTTACAGAAGTGTAGAACAAGTAGTCCCACATAGACACAAGCAACAAATAGACACAACATGGCGCTTTCTGTCAGTGTTTAAATAGACAAAGGAGTGGTGTGGTATTGTTGTAAATGTCCACTATAAAAGATTCACAAAGCGGTTTTAATAATTAAGTATTAAGATGAATTATTAAGCGTGTCTGTTGGCTGGTCCATGGTCAGGTGTTGCTCTGTTTGATGTTTGGAGAGTGAAAGCGCTTTGAGCTCTTCATCCTGAGCTGTTGGGCCTCGTGTTTGAGGTTTTGGGTGTTATAGTTGGCCAACACACAAGCATCTCTTGTTTTAGTGCTTCATCTGCTTACATTAAGTAGATATATATTCATTATATATGTACAGCAAAGGTAGTAATGAATGCTTGCTCATTTCGTGGATGTTAATGTGTTGATTCTCATTGTTTCAGATTGCCCTGCACCATGAAACTCACAGTAGTTCTTCTGCTCTCTGCCTGCTGTGTGCTATTTAAACACAACTGTGAAGCCCAAGGTAAATTTTTCTATTCCACCACCAAAATGCATTACATAGCAAAAGTTATTTTTGATGAAATCCGATGGTTCAGTGAGTCTCTATTACCAGCTGATTAACACTTTCAGATGCCAAGATACTAAAACATATTTAAAACAGATACAGTGGTTCAACCTTAATGTTATAAAGCGACGGGAATACTTTTTGGGTGCCAAAAACACAAAATACGACTTTTCAACAATATCTAGTGATTGCAGATTCAAAACGAATCTTTTGTTTCAAATCAGTGGTTCGGAGCGCCAGTGATTTCTGTAAACGAAGCTTTGTTACATCATAAGCGTTTCCCATATCAATAGTTACAAAAGTCACGTGACTTTGGCAGTTTGAAACGCAAACTGAATCACTGATTCGAAACAAAAGATTCGTAAAGCTTTGGTGCAGTGTTTTGAAATCGTCCATCACTAGATATTGTTGAAAAGTCATTATTTTGTTTTTTTGGTGCACAAAAAGTATTCTCGTCTCTTTATAATATTAAGGTTGAACCACTGTCCTCACATGAACTGTTTTAAATATGTTAAATGTCTTACGGGTGTAGGACGACATGAGGGAGAGGAATTAATGACACAATTTTCATTTTTGGGTGAACTACCCCTCTAATGCCATTAAATAACATCCAAGTTCCCAATTAAAACATCAACAATACTATACACTAAATTATTTCTGAATATCCTTTCTACACATCCCAAATGCACTGCATAAGCAGAAATTATTCACTGGCATTTTAGCCATTTTTAGATTTTTATTATCAACAAGCCATTTCCATTTTTAATGAGATTTGAGTGAATGTGTAATATAAGTTTCCTTTTAATTTCAGCATGTTTGCTAATAACTATTTTACGGTCATTGAACTTTATTATGTATGCTCACTAGATATTGATATCGGGAATGATCACAAAGTTGCACTTGTTTGCCAAGTTAAAGTCAATTTGATTTATAAAATGTGTTTTATAATAATATGTGTTTTAAATTTTGCAATGATATAAAAACCTCTATAGTAGCTTATACTGTATTTTGCTTCACGTGAGTGTATGAGGATAAAGTTGGATGTATGTACTTATTCATAATATTAATATGACAATAAGTTGTGTGACGATAAAAACAATCAAGCAGTTGAGATTTGTAGTGTAGTTATGCATACACTATATAGAATATAATAATACTTTAAAATATCTCATAACTTTAGTATGTTCAACAAGGAAACTGGCTTGAATATGAATGTGACACTGGCAAAATATATGGCAAGTTGTGACCAAAGCACACATCCAACACCTGCAATTCCAAAAGATAATGTTGGAGCAAGTTAATTATGCAAATAAAGAATTGGCTATATAGGCTGTTAATTTCCTCAGTCAGTTCCTGCCAACTGTCCTGCAACAGGATCCTGGCGAGTAGATTACATAAAACTCTGTGTCAGAGGCCTTTGATGGTTCCTTTGTGGCCGACCTGTCTCTTGAGTATTCAGCTGTGAAATTCCTGTCCGGTTAGAGAATGTGACAAATCTGTATCTCAGTTGTTGGGCGCAAGAGTTTGTGTCAAACGCGTGTCGGGGTCAAAGGGCAATGCCCAGAGTCCTTCCTCTAAGCGAGCCAGAGGAAAGTTGTGCCCATTGGCCCAAGTTGGGGGAAAACCAGATCTGTGCATGTGTGCAAAGATGGATTACAGAGCAGGCCAATGGGACCAATGGAACCCCGGAGCCTCTGACTGTCAGGGCCTTCCAGAGAGGCTCAAACCTGGAAACAAGCCAGTGCAATGCAAAACTGAGAGCGCTTGAATGTGTGCCAGTGACTATTGCAATGATGTGAAATAAGAAATGGGAAATCATATCAGTTCCTGGAGCCTGCTCAACAATATCAGTGCCTGCTCAACATTTTATAGCAGCTTTGATGTTTTTTTTTTTTAATATGGTATACTGGTATTAAAGGAATACTGCACCCAGGGTTATCAATAATTAAAATCTAATAAAATATTTTTATTTGAAATACAGGTGAAATAACATCAAATATAAATATTGGATGAAAAACGTAACTTTGAGAAATGTTGCCTTGGCAACTATAACAGTGAACAAAAACTAACTAACAAAAAATGACAAAAGCACACAACAAAATGACTACAAATGAAAATACAAAAGCAAATTCAAAAGATTCAACTTTTTCTAGCAGGTTAAAAAGCCTGTATTATTATTTTGGCTGCTCACATTTGGACGATATATATTAATGTGTATTAAAAAAAATGCACACTGATGTATATCTGCATATAAAAACAAGTGGGTTACAAGTGTGAGTGCAACTAACTGCTTATTAGAATAAGAAGAGATCCGAAACCTTAAGGGTGACTTATCTTGGTGTCTGTCTGTCAATCAGTCAGTCAATCAGTCAGTCAGTCAGTCAGTCAGTCAATCAATCAATCAATCAATCAATCAATCAATCAATCAATCAATCAATCAATCAAACAATCAATCAAACAGTCTAGGCCTTTTGTTGGGTAGTCGTGGCCTAGTGGTGAGGGCGTCGGGCTTGTAATCTGAAGGTTACTGGTTCGATTCCCATGCCGGCAGGAATTGAAAGTGGGGATTGTGAATAAACAACACTCTCTCCACCTTCCATACCATGACTAAAGTGTCCTTGAGCAAGACACCTAACCCCTAATTGCTCCCTTGTAAGTCGCTTTGGATAAAAGCGTCTGCTAAATGATGAAGTGTTTAAAACTATCTCCTTTCCTTATCCCGATTCACAACGGTAAGCTTGTAATAATGTTTTATAATGAGTGGTACTGGTAGGTTTCCGTGGGAAATTCGAGCATGGAGCCGTTCGTCTTTGCGTCATTCGTCTATGCATCATAGAGTCGCAGCTAGTAGCTGTATCGTGTGAGGATGCTGCAGGTGACGGATCATTTATAGCCTCTCTCACAGCAGCTGCAATATTTAATCTTATCATGGTGGATTGTAATCCAGAACCAATCATCAGTGACAACTGGAGATTCTGCGATTACGAAGTACAGTATCCATACTGATGTTGCGACTGACAGCAAACATTAGATTCATCCGCGCTGAGGAGCCGTGACGATGCACAAACCACGTGAAGATGATAGTTCTGCAAATAACTGCAATTGCAGGTTTCAAACAGAGATGGCGACAAAGAGGCAAAACTTACGGACTGCAGCTTTAAATAATCTTTGGATAATCCTCCAGTTGAAAAAAAAAAACCCTATAAAAATAATTCTGAAACAATGACCCAAAAATAATAATTCTGTCATCCTTTACTCACCCTCATGTCATTTCCAAAGCTGTATGACTTTCTTTTGTCGCAACACTGGAAAAAACAACACTTGACTTCCAAAAAATAAAATAAAAAAAGAGACAATTTTTTAAAATATCATTTGCTTCACAAAAGAGAAAAAGTCATACAGATTTGGAATGACATGATGGTGAGGAAACGATGACAGCTTTCTCAAACTATTTTCTGTTCTAAACTATTCCTTTTAAGTGCATTTAACAGAGAATTCACTGAGAATGACTTGAGTCCAGCATTTATTATTTCCTTAAAATCAGATGCATTAAAACCAGATGCGAACATGGTTGCCTGTGGCAACATTTCTGCAAAATTATATTACGTTCCTTCTTGCACATTTCGTGGTCTCTGTGTCGTTTGAAAATAACCTACCGTACACTAAACCCTACCATAAACCTAACTGTTAATAAAAGCATATGTGAGATAAAAACGCATTTTCCGAAGCAACCATGACATTGTTGCTGCTTCTTTGATCTCTTTCGTGACTGGTGTTTCACAGAACTCATGCAGAGCTTCTGGATCACATGTAATGCTGTACCAGGTGAGCCATTATATGATTCAAAACTTCAAGAGATATTAGTTTACAAATGATGCAATATGCACAAAAATAAGTCTTTATTAGTCAATAATCTGCCCTTGTAATCATAATGTGTGAGGAGAAATACTGTTTCCTGTTTTACTACCAGCAGTGTTAGCAGCAGACTTTTTTATTTTTAACTGCAGTGAATTGTATGATTAGGCACGTATTTCCAGTGAGTCTGTGTGCAGCCGACGCTGGTGCTTCAGAGCCTCACTGGATCATAATCCGTCCTCGCTTGTCTGTCCTGGCAAAATGTTTTTCTAGCAGTGCAAACGGCCGAGTGGATACTGAGACTGAATGATCCTTGGGTTCACATGGATCTAGTTACTTATTCCTCAGCTCCTTCAGACGCTGTCCGACCAGCCTTCTATTTCACTCCACCTGCTTCCCAATGAGATCTTAGACACACATACACTTGGCCCATCTGGGTTTAAAACCAAAGGGAAACCCATACCTGCATGTTTCACTGGCACCAAGGCGCTGAACATAGCCACAGGGGTGCTGGAGAGGAATATAGGGTTTCATGGTAGGAATAAATTTAGATCACTCTGGTTTTCTCATGCAGTGAGTCCACTCTCTGTGGTGTCTGTTTGAGGACCCCCATGAGGTGAACCGCAGAGCCCGGAGGATGGAGACGGTCACGACACCTGTCGCACTCCGATCATAAAGCACTCGACCCCAGGGAACGCGGCCATTGTTAACAACTGATATGATCACTATGGCCCATTGGCAGATCATACATCCTTGTTCAGCATAAATCAATCCCCTCTCAATCAGAACTAGACGGATCAAATCAGCAGGTGAATCTCATGAAACCCGTCAAGAAATGTCTAGGTCATATTTTATCCCATTATTTAGATTACGATTGCTTTTGTGTTGTGATATTATTTTCATGACAGTTAAGCAGTTTTACTTTTTTTTTTACTGTATACTTTTTACATTGATTTTGGGGTGAATTTTACCTGTTTTTTTAACCATTACAGAAGAAACAAAACAAAGGAACTGTATAATTCAGATGGTCTTAATTGACCCTTCGCCAGCAGTTTGATTGACAGGCGATCTGACCAATCATAACCCCGAATTCGCCATTTTGTCCGTCAAAGCAGTCAGGGGAGTTAGTAGATTCACGTTGGTGAACTTGATAAATTGTGTGTACTCGCGTCTTTCCGCGCTTGAAACAACATTCCTTCTGATGTTCATTCATGTTTATTTGATGCTATAAATGAACTAGTATGAAGAGCTACAGCGATCTGTCACATTAAAGTAACACACAAAAGTAACCTGCTCTGTCTTGTCTGTCAACGTGTTGTCCGTGTCCTCTTTTCTCCGAGATGTATTTTTCACTGCATGAGACCGCATGGCTTGTTGGACATAGCAACAGTAACTAAAGGGGGCGGGTCTTTGCCAAGGGTCTGTAGCGAACTGCAAGGATAGCTTATATTTCCAAAAACCTACAGTAATCTGACAAGGAAAAGTGAGTACGTCTGCTCAGACCCTGATGTGGCCTAAGCACTTTTCCACATCCAAGACTTGTTTTTATAAATTTGAGCATTGGTTTGGATTTATACGTACGCACTCTAACATCAAATCTGTGTGTACGCACTCTTTATAAATGAGGCCCATAATGTGTGTGTGACAGTGATGGAGTATTTTGTCTCTGTACCACTACTCAATGGGGAAAAAAATGAGAAAACGGCTGTGAGGTTATCATCGTCATAGAAAAATCCACAAATCCAAGTGAACTGAATCGTGAGTATTGATCTATTGAAATTTATCAGATTTATTGATGCATCATATCATTTCGAAACCATTGCGATCGCAAATATTTAGCCACGTTACAGACCTGGAGGCTTTTCTAGAATAGACTCCTGGAGTTTGTACACGAGAAGGTTATCCGCACCACATCTGTCTGTCAGCACTCTGAGATCATCTGACTTCTGTTTGCTGTCACACCTGTTTCTCTCTTTAAAACTCTCTAGTGTTTACGGTGTTCATCCTGGACTCCCAGTCCTTGTCATCCGTTGCATGTTTTGAATGTACTACCCTGCTAACAAAAATATAATGGGACCACTGAATACAAAGTTTGTCCATGTCTTCTCAGTGAACCGGGTTCCCTTTCGAGGGAACTCTACGCCACGTCAGTTGCTGACACTATGGGGACGTCAATAAACGTTAATAATGTCTGGTTGTGTGCTGAAAAAGTTCTTACACAAGCACGATCCTGTTGTTTTCCTGGCCATTGAAGGGTTCAAGGGGCCCTGACCTGGAGCACCCTTATGCATCAGCAGCCAAGCGGGCATATTCTGTGACATCACGTTACTGCTCGCAACTAGCTCGGTGCTACAGGTGTTAAATGAAATTCCAAGCTCCATGCTCAGCTGTTTCTGAAACGGGGACTCCTACACTAGATGTGTCCGAGCCCAGCTACCGGACAGCCTGAAGCCCCTAAGAACAGAGATAACAGGGAAAACGAAGTCTGTAGCACCACATCCACCAGCCTATTTTATTTATTTCTCTAGGCAAAATGAAATATGGAGTTGCTGGCAACTCTACTTATGATCTCCAGACCTAAGCACAAGACTAGGAGAGCAGCAGAGGGAGAATTCCCTACTTCCAGACTAATGTTCTGGGAAGGCAACAGAGAATGTGTCCTACCAGAATCCAATCGTTTCAACTGTCAAGCCCTGCTCCAACCTTCAAGTAGTCTGTTAATGAGCATAATCCTGCTTCACTACACAGATTGACAACTGGGGAGGATGGCAAGCGAGAGGGCTCTACTTTACTTCCACCCTACTGCCAAGGAGCTCCACCCTACTTCAACTCCCATTCGATGAACTGGGGAGGGCGACAGATTATCTGTCAAGCACAACCTAAGGTGGATGTCTCTATCTTTGGTAAATGACTCCACCAAAGAGGATGGGGAAGGTGAGATAAGAAACTGGGCCACCAGGGAGCTAAACCCTACTTCAAACCCATTTACGAACTGGGAAGGGTGACAGATTTCATCTGTCAACATCAACCCAAGGAAGATTAGGCCCTGGATTGAATGGGAAGAAATTGGGTCGCCAGGGAGCACAATCATATCTTTTTTTTTTTTCATATCTGCCCAGCTCAAACTCACAGCCAGCTTCAGGAAGGCAGGCTTGATTAAAACCCGCAGTTACAAAAGTGGGGAAGGCGACAAACGGAAATAGTTTTCAATTCAACCTAGTTCAATCTGTCAGCTCTACCATTTCCTATTCAATCATTCTGTCCTGCCAAGCTCTACCTCACAGGAGCATAGCCTTATTTCAACATCCATTCTGGAGAAGGCGACAGTTTAGGGAGTGGGTCGCTTCACGACTCAACCACCTCAACCTTCATCCATACAGCTCTTTTTCTTTTTAAAGAAATATATTGTTCTACCCATCAGAGCATAAGCCCTAACATAACCCCTATTCCTCGAAATAGGAGGAGGGCAACAGGTGACAATATCTATCTGAAAATATCACCTGTCAGCTCCACTCACTGGATATCTGTCAGAGAGCACAGGAGAGCCCTGCCTGCATCTTTTGACAATTCAATGGGGAGGGTGACATACTCCTCAGGCCTAATAAAGCAGTCTATTTCTTTTTACTCCGCTTTGATACCCGTTGAAGGGCTAACAGGGTGGAAAAATGGGCCAAACCGCAGTCTGGACCACATCAACATGCCTTGTCCATCTCAAGTCCTAATAAAGGCTGGAGAGGAAAGGCCTTGAGTGTCAAGCTCAACCAGACAATTATTCATTAGGTTCATAGCCCTTCTATGAAACTCAACCGAAGGGTTGAGGAGTGCAGCTGATGAGAGAGCTGGACCCATTTTTCTGAAGCAGTCCTTAATACTCATCATATATAGACCGCCAGGAAGAGAGAGGAACTAGAGCTTAATTTTTATCTCGCTCAATTGCCGCTTTTCCCTTTCTAAAGGCAGCCGACTGTGCTCTCGCCTCCATAACTTCTCCACCACCATCTCAAAGGCAGTGCCAAAACCGGAGGGTGACACCGGGGCATCATTGAGGACGGTCTTATTACTGTCCCCGATGCCTGACAGATTTAGTCACAAATGCCTTTCCATCACCACCATATCCGCCACGGATCAGACGATTGACTGTTTAATTGCGTATCTGTGGCTATGCGCACTTCAGCAACTGCCTCAGGAGATAGATCCTCATTCTGGTCCAGGTCTTTAAGTATGTCAGTCTGGTAGTCCTGCAGCACCGCCATGGTTTCCAGGGCCTGACCTGCTGCCACAAATGACTTTCTAACCAGCCTAGATGTTATCTGGCACGGTTTGGAAGGCAAAACTGGGGCCTTCAATGACAAAGATGTTATAAGCTCCAATAGCTCATCATATGTGGGGCTTATATATAAGGTCAGACTTGTCCTGTTATTTCTGACTCCATTCCAGCCCTTCCAGGCTAACGAAAGCTTCGGAGCTAGTTGGAGAAGCAAGGGAGAGCATGTCAAGCTCCTCAACCTGCTCCATCTGAGATTACCTTTTTCAATAAAGGTTTTTTTTTTTAAACAGTTTCAAAAACATACTATTTTTTTTTTTAGTAATATATTATACCTACTAGTATTAAATGTAGTCCAAAAACCCCAAAAATTTCAAAGCATGGTTAATGTCACAAATTTGCTTAAAATTGGTTAGGAAATAGTAATAATAATAATAAAATCTCGTTATTTTTAACTTGTTCTTGAACCCCGCTGTGTATGAAAATTACCAACAAGGAACAAAATTTCCATTCACCTCATATACTTGTAGAACAGGAATTATTGAGAACACATTCTTTTGGTTTTAAATGTTAAACTAATCCTTCAGCTGTCTATGTTTAAGAGATTACGCTTCATATTGTTGTTTGGGCTGCTCTCTGCTATCAGTTTGTACTTTTCAGCTGTTGCACTGATAGCACAGGACAGCCAGGCATGCATTGTTCAAAGCTCTATGTTTCCAGGAATATAGGTCTTGGCCAGATTACATGGAAAATGCTTCCCATTGCAGCGTCAGGGAACGAACATGAGCTTACACATGTATTGTGTCTCGCATACCAGCTCTTATCCGAAATAGTCTCACGATTAAGTGAGCGTGTCAGATGGGGGGGGAAATTAAGTTCTCATAAGTGCACACGTGATTTGCATATTTATAATTGTTCAAAACTTCCTGGCTGTAGGGAATAACTCAGCATGTATAGTGAAAAGGCGCTATCCCTCTCTTCACAGGACGTGTGATGTCAGAGGTGGTTTGAAGGCATGTAGGGGTTGGGCTTTGGGCGATGGTGAATTCTTGTGATGTTCGGGCAAAGCTCATACGGGCGGAGACATGAACACATTCCTCTCCTCCCACCGCACACGCTCCCCTCGTGCCCATCACCACAGACACACGCGCTTGCTGGCCATCCCCCAACACACATACACACCCTGCACTAACATCCATCGTAGTGCAAAACCCAATACTGGATAAGCACAGCCAAGAATGCTAAATCACTCATGGCGATGATGGAGATTATGGGTGAATCATTTCCTGTACCATATCAGAAAACTTTTCTTATAAAATGAAGACTGTTAACACCATAAAGCCCTCTGTATCATATTTAATACACACATTTCTAAGGCCTCGGAATAATATATTATAATATTATTATAAAATACTATATTTTAATTAGCTGCCAAAGAAACAATTCTAATTGTTTTTTTTTTTTAAATCTAATATTTATATTTCATTTTCCGCAGTAGAAACATCTCCAACACCCTCAGCCAGGAACTGCACATGTGAACTTGGCCACGGAAAATGTGCTGAAAACGGTGACTGCAGGTGAGTCGATTCATGAGGGTGAAATGCATGTGACTTTCAGCTGTCATGTACAGGTCAAATATACTTTACCAACAAGTTCATTCATGCTCACAACTTACTATACTACAGAATAAGACCGTAAACAGATTATTGGTACAATGAACATGGTATGTTGGGTTAACTCTTGGCTCCGTGCGGCAGGTGTGATCCTGGGTGGGGTGGGCCACGATGTGAAGACTGTGTGCGGATGCCAGGATGTGTCCATGGCACCTGCCATCAGCCCTGGCAGTGCACCTGCATGGACGGGTGGGCGGGGCGGTTCTGCGACAAAGGTGATTAATTATTCATGACCGTGAGTAGGAAACTCTTTAATAGACTTACATGACAGCGGCATCTTGTTTCCGCAGATATTTACGTGTGCACTACAGAGCAGCCGTGTCAGAACGCGGCAACTTGCGTCTTGAATGACTCGGGGGATTACAGCTGCTTATGTCCTGAAGGCTTTCATGGGCGGGACTGTGAACTGAAAACCGGGCCTTGCCAAAAGACCAAGTAAGTGATTTTTTTTTTTTTTTTTTAATAACTGCAACTTTTTATCTGCCCTTTTTTTCCTCACAAGTGCGAGTTCAGAATCGCAATACAGACTGGCAATTCTGAGAAAAAAAAAAAAAAAAAGTCATTCTTTTATTACTTGCAATTGACCATATGGACGACCCAGGAAAACTTCCGGTGAAATGTCACTTGTTGGTGTGTCAGTATCTTCAATGTCCTGAGGTAGCTTTAACAGCATCAGTAGTGTAATACTTAATTTATAATCAGAATATAGTCACTTAAATAGTCAGGCTAGCATTAATTTAGTTATTCAAACGTAAGACGACATTAAAAAAAAAGAGGTCTGTCAGTGTTCCTCCTCAGCAAAATTCAATTCGACCATCACACTTTCACACTTTCGTGTGAAAAAAAGTGTCAGCACATAGTAAATTAAAGATTTATTGTGCACTTTAGTTAGATTCATTGAATAAAAGATGAGTTTTCACAAGCGATTACAAAAGGGGAGCGCGGTGCTCGCTTTCTGTTTAATTCATTCACAAGAAAAGTTGTTTTTGATGAGATTTTGTATGTACAGTATTTCATACCTCACCTTGACAAAATGTATTTTTAAACCTAGTGATTTTAAACTGATTGAAAAACTATTGCCGGAAACGGAGTGTCTATTTACACTAAATGCAAATAGCCGTGCCTGGTTGGCAAACGCTATTTACACTAGCTCCGCCCACCGATGTCTGATGTTCAACGTCTTCAGTGGCGCAGCGAGGCTCGCAGATCTGGGTATTAACGCGATAGACGCAGGTTCGAATCCCTCCTTTGCCGAGCTCGCATTTATTTTCAATAAAAATGAAAATAATGTTCTAAAAGTGGAAATAAACTGTGAACGAGTGTTTAATAATATTAAAAGTGTTTATTGGGTAGGGTTAAGGGAAGGTGTAGGGAGGGTTTTATTCTCCCAATAAGGCAACATCCATTTATTCATTTTAATAATCAGTTACACACTATGATATTATTGCATACTGTTAATGTACAAAAATACTGAGGTGAAAATACTATCTGCCAATATAAAGTATAGATGGCGTCTAATTACCATTTACTCTTATTGCAAAGAACTGAAACTTTTACATGGTGTAAATAGAATCTATCACTATTTCACCTAGTGTAAATAGCAGATCGCTGAGAAAATGCTGTTATTTTCACTTAGTGTAAATAGCATCTAATTGCTATGTACACTTACAGTTTCAAATTCACCAACGTTACTCTACTAACTCCCCTGACTGCTCTGTCAGACACAATGGCGGATTCTGGGTTATGATTGGTCAGATCGCCTGTCAATCAAACTGTTTGCGAAGAGTCAATTGCGAGTTTACGTCCTGCAATTCTGACTTTATGAATCGCAATTTCAATTTTGCCTTCTTTTCTCGGAATTACGTCACGTAAACTCGCAATTGTGAGAAAAACGTCAGAATTGTGAGATTGTATGGAAGCTCGTTTCTGCCACGGAATCAAACAAAGTCTTTAGTAGGACTTTCTGTGACAATGAACTCTCTTATGTAAGATCAGTGAATTGTGGATTGCCCATGATATGACCTCTTTGAATAAACATTTCGTTAAGCCGTGATCCTTAATCTATTAGCACACAAGCCCAGACGCACTGGCACAGGCAGCACAACAGCCTGGTCAATTTGCAGCCTCCAGAGTGCAATCATGTAATTCAATGGGCTCATTACTGGCCCTGTAAGAGACTGCTAACACTGACACGCTGCAGCTCGGCCCCTACTGTTCTTCCCATGACGAACCAAACAAACTGACTGAGTGGTTTCCAGGGAAACGATGCTGCAGGACCGGATCAGTTGCTGTTCTAGAGACACCAAATTACTGTTTAAAAAGAAATGTTTAATGGTTTAGATTGCGCACATGAATGATGTCTTCTCCTGTCAAAGTTTAATATGCAGAGATGACTGTAAGTAATGCATGCATTGGCCAATTCCCCTCAAAAGTATAAATCCTGTGACTATTAAACAGCCTTAAGGAATCGACACTGGTGCTGCAAGTGCTGTGCTTCATTCATTCAGGAATCAGACAGCAGTCGTGCATTAAAAACAACTGGCTATTCGTGTCAAAAGTAACTTACATTGCATTAATGGTGTCCATTTGATCAATTCGGCACGAGAGCTGCTATGCTCTGTGATCAACAAGCGTTCATGAATCACTCTACACTGGTCATGCTGTTTGTTTTTGATTCACTAATATATAACTGGTTCATAAGAGTCGTTCATTTGGGAATCTGACTACACTGGTTGTGCAATTTTTTTTTTTTTTTTTTTTTTATTCACTAAAAATGTATGCCATAAAAATATATCTCATAAATGGCATTCTCTCAAGAAATGGACTTCACTGGTTATGTTCTAGTAGCAGTGTTTTGCAACGTGAAAGTAAGCTATTTTCCGTGAATGTGCGAGAATTCCAATTCACTGGCCGCTATGGAGAAGTAACTAGAATAACAAAGTGCAGTAAATGGTAAAACTTTCTGCGCTACAAAAACAATGTGTTTATTAAGCAGGCTTGTGTCCACCACGGAATAAAAGTTAATTGCGACTTTTTATCTTAAAATTCTGACTTCTCACAATTACTAGTTTATATCTCACAATTCTGATTTTTTTCTCTCTGAATTCAGTTTATATCTCCAAATTCGGACTTTTTTCTCTCATCTGTGAGTTTATATCGCGCAATTCAGAGAAATGTCAGAATTGGTCAAAGATATTAACTCGCGATTCTTTTCTTGCAATTCGGACTTTTTTTCTCTCATTTAAGAGTTTATCAGAATAGGAAAAAGTCAAAATTGTGAAATAAATCACAATTCCCTTTTTCCCTTCAGTGGCACAAACAAGTTTCCATAATTTATTAATTACAATAATACAGTAAAATAATACGGTACGAAGTACCAGCTTGTAAAATCAAGCAGCGTAACGGCCGGGCTGCTCGTACGATTTTAGGTGTTTTCATTTTTGTAAATGAAGCTGGTTGTGAATGTAAATCGGTTCTCAGAAAACAGTCCCACACTTCACCTTTAAAACATTGTGACAGGGCACAAAAGTCATTTGCATAAGTGGCATATATTTTCAAATGCATTTCTTGCTTCAGGTCTCCCTGCAAGAATGGCGGTCTATGCGAGGATCTGGGCGGTTACGCTCGAGAATTGTCTTGCCGATGCCTGGCTGGCTTCACGGGGCCCCGTTGCGAGACCAACATGGACGACTGCCTGATGCGCCCCTGTGCCAACGGCGCCACCTGTTTGGACGGCGTGAATCGTTTTTCCTGCCTGTGCCCTGTGGGTTTCACCGGCCGTTTCTGCACCATCAACCTGGACGACTGCGCCAGCCAGCCCTGCCTCAACGGAGGACGCTGTATAGATCGAGTCTCGACCTTCCAGTGCGTCTGCCCTCCAGGTTACAACGGAAGAACTTGTGAGCTTCTCGCCTGGGATTCGGGATCTCAAGAGGCGTCTCCGTTCAGGGACGAAGGAGACACAGTTACGCAGAGCAAGTCTGCTCCGGGGAATCGCTCCCATTGGACTACTCCTAGTGGGAACGAGAGACAAACATTCAAAATTTCAGTGGTGACTCAGCACGGGGCGGAAGGGCTGTCAGAGTTGCAGCTCGTCATCCTGCTGGTGTTGGGGGGCATGACTTTGGCCGTGGTGGCAGTAACAGCTGGTCTGGTGCTGCGTGGACATTGCCAGGACCGATCGGCGCGCTGCCAGTGTAGACCGCCCCCCACTCATCGCCCATTCCACCGATGTCAGACGCAGCGGCAGCACTCTGTGCCTGCGCAACAGGAATGCAAGATCAGTTTCCTCCAGTCTCCGGCTCCAGCCGAGCTCGAGAAGAAGAGGCTGAACACCGACATCGTTTAGCCGCAGAGATCGTGCAGCTGCTCTTGTTGAAGTAAAAGGCCACTTCTGACCACTCAAAAGTACTGATGAATCTGAGAGTTGGCCGCTGAATGCAGGTGGTCATTATCCAGAGCGATGACACAGAAATAAAGAACCAATTAGTAGTTTTATTTTAATTATCAATGCCTCAAGTGGGGCACGTACTGCCGAGGGAACATTAGATCCGTATGAAATCAATAATGCTCGTACCTGCTCTTGGAACATTATTCTGAAGATAAGAAACGTTTGTATGTAATATTTTGTCAAAAATGTAACACGTTCTGCCTCTGGGAAAAAAAAAAAAAAAAAAAAAAAAAAAAAAACGTTTTGGCTGATCTCACCAAGCACAATTTTTGATGGATCTGAGAGGTGACTAAGTGCCCTTCTTAGTCCATTTTTTCCCCCCAAAATGATCTTTTTTTTTTCTTTTTATCTTTTTTACACAAATAAAAATTGGTAACATTTTACAATAAGGTTAGTTAACTTGAAATAAATTTATTTCATTTAATTAACACAAGCATTTATTAAACTGAACATACATTCCAACATTTACTAATACATTTTTCGAATCAAAAGTTGTATCTGTTAATGTTATTTGGGGTAACACTTTATTTTAACGAGAAGTTGTTCCATTTTACTAACTCAGAGAAGTACTGAGTAATATTAATTTACTACATGTACTTACTATAGAGTTATCCTTAGGTTCAGGGCTTGGTTTTGAGTTAGTTACTTGTAAATATGCATAATTTTGTTACTACTATAGTAAGTACATGTGGCACCTTAAAATAAAGTGCAACCTTATTTAATAACACTTTACAATAAGGTTTCATAAGTTAACATGAAGAATGAACAATACTTCTGCAGCATTCATTAATCTGAATGTTCATTTCATGAACAAACTACGAAAAGCTTGATTTTTAAAGATTGATAAATGTAGTTTATTATTGATAGTTGATTTTAGTTACTACATTATCTAATGTTAACAAATGAGACCTTACTGTAAAGTTTCACCTATTATTTAATTAGTCTGAGCTAAATTGAACTAACAATGAACAGTTGTATTTTTATCAACTAATATTAGCAAAGAATAATAAATATCGCAACAAATATATCGCTCATTGTTTATGTTAGTTAGACCTTACTGTAAAGTGTTAGCAAAAAAGAAAGACACGTTAAAAAAATAGGCAAAATAAAAATGTTCACCTTGTTTCAGGGCTCTTGTAAGTTTCAGAGTCCATTTTCAAGATCTAATCAGTCAAAAAAAAAAACGGATCAAATTGACTCACACCTTGCAATTTTCTTGTTTAATCTACTGTATCACATGGAAATATGTCACATTATGAAGGTAAGGTGGATGCAGAAGCGGTTTCACGCACCCTGGGAACTATTTGTTGACATGAGGTCTGTACTCGGAGTGTACAGTAGCATTAACGGACGGCATGTGAAATAAAGGGAAACCCTGAACAACTAAACTATATCAAAACAGCTGTATGTGTACGATCGAGCCACATTACTAGACAGATGTATGTGTACCCATTTTTGCCAAGTAAAATATGAGTGAGTATATGCTAAAATTTATTTTTTGAGAATATGATTTGTTTTTTTTAAATGAAAAGCGAACGTTCCCTTTTAACATTGATGTTATTTTAAGTGGTTTAGATGGTAGTATCAGTTTTATAGGAATGATTTTTGTGGTATAAAATGATACGTAAACAACAGTATTTTTAAGTGCAAATATTATTTATTTATGTAATTTATTGGTGAAATGTATTTGTTTTTTATTGTAATGTGCATTTTTATACAGAACTGTGTGTATTAAAGTTTATAACTGTAATAGTTGAACCCATTGTCTAAATCATTCAGACTCAAAATCTCAGGAGCCATGAATAAATTATCCATGCAATTATCTTATTTATATCTGCTAAAAGTTATACTATTTATAGTCATTACAGTTAATAATTGGGCAATAATTAGAATTGTAATTAGCAACACTTCAGTTTCAGAAACCCATAACTTAATTTATTTGACAAAAAAGTAGCTCTGTTCTCAACCAATTGAATATGGACATCATATAATACTGTACCTTCTGATCACAAACACAGAGGAAGAGCGTCACTTTTTTTGGTGTGTCTTTTTCCAGTGCAATTGTCAAAAGATCAACATGCATTTACTGGAAATACAAAATATAGTCTGTTTTTTTGTGAAATTGATCAAAACGAAGTTTTACTTAAAACAAGAACAAATATCTGCCAACTTAATTCAAAGGGAAAACAGATATTTGTTCTTGTTTTAAGCATAAAAGCATTCATTTTACATTTGCATCTCAAGTAAAAGTCGTTTTGATATTCGCATTGAAAAACAGGACAAAAATACTGAGGAAGATCTACACTTTTTGCAATGCACGTGACATTTCATGCCAAAGCTTTATGAATTTAAGATTTTCTGCTCTGATTGAAGACCTTTTTAGGGCCTTTATTTGTGTGAAGAGCGAATTAAGACTTTTAAGACCCGCAAAACATCAAACAAATATATATATCTCATGTCATTATTGAGCTATGTTGCAAGACTGAAATATTCATTTATTTATCTTTTCATTAGTTAACTACATTAGTGAACATGAATTAATAATGAACTGCACTTCTACAGCATTTATTAATCTTTGTTAATGTTAATTTCAACATTTACTAATTCATTATTAAAATCTTGTTAACATTAGTTAATGCACTGTGAACTAACATGAACAAAACTGTATTTTCATTAACCAACTTTAATGAAGATTAGTAAATACAGTAACAAAATGTGTTGCTCATGGTTAGTTCACGTTAGTTAATACATTAACTAATGTTTAACTAATGAACCTTATTGTGAAGTGCTTCCATCTTTTCTAATGTCTTAAAAATAAGACAACAAGTGACCCCTGGTGGACAATTCAAAATCTCTGCAAAACTGATGAATGCATTCCAGGATATGACCAAAAGTATGTGGAAATCAGCTTCTAATTAATCTGTGTGGACATCGCAGTTATTTCTGACGACAAACCGCTGTGGTTCTCAACCCAGTTTACATTTATTCATTTAGCAGACGCTTTTATGCAAAGTGACTTACAAGGGGAGCAATTAGTGGTTTTGTGTCTTGTTCAAGGGCACTTTAGTCATGGTATGGAAGGTGGAGAGAGTGCTGTTCATTCACAATCCCCACCTTCAAATCCTGCCGGTGTGGGAATCGAACCAGCAACCTTCAGGTTACAAGCCCGACTCCCTCACCACTAGACCATATATTTGATATTTATGTTCCACCATTTATGACTCCAAGTAACAGATTTATTCACATGTACTGAACAATACACTGCTTAATTTACATTTTCACTGAGTAATATAGTCAAATGCTTATGGCCACCAAAGGAAGATAGTCCTAATGACTTTCTAAAATGAGAGGAGCTGCATATAAGAGTTGTCTTATCTGTAAAGAGTCGCTGAAATGTGCTCATCACTTCTTGGTGAAACTATCAAAATATTTCTCCAAGAAACTCTCGACTTCATCCTCTGCGTAGTCCTGTACATGGAAGAGTGGGTTTGACGATGCTCCTCTGATCATGGCAGACAGCACTGGAGGGGGAGAGACGAGGTAAAACTTACAAAATAGGTCAAAACCAGGGTCACACCACACACACACACACACACACACAGAGGTAACACACATATACAGTATACATATACATATCGTCCTATTGGAATTATAATGTAAAGGTTCTATCAGCATTCTGAGCAGTTTTGAGATATTGTCCCCATAGTGTCCCCAATAAATTTTGCAGTTAGCTTAGAGAATAACCACTCACTTCTAATGCACCAGAGACCTGGGTTCAGTCCCCACTAAGGGCAACTTCTCACTTCACACTCGCTTTGGATAAAAGCGTCAGCCAAATGAATAAATGTATATGTTATTGTTTTCCAAATAAACAGTCCCAAAATGCCAATTACACTGACGTGAGGCTAATATGCTGCGCGGTCGCGAAAGCTTATCATTTGCATGAGCTTTTTAAGCATTGTGGTTAAAGACAAATTATTTCAGCGTGTCCTGAGAGACTGAACTGAGTGCTTTTGCAGCCTAATTGGGATTGAACAGTTAAATACACACACCTATGTGTGAAAGTGACCATGTATTTGCAAGTAAACAAAGCATTTATGTCTTAAATGAAGGTATATTGAGATAAGACTAGGCTTGAGTGTAATAGATCAGTGCAGTCAGTCTTAAAGGGACAGTGTCTAATAAGGGTGTGACGAGATCTCGTACCACGAGATCTCGCGAGACTAAAACGTGACGAGATTTCTCGTCGAGGTGAAAATTTGTCTCGTCGTGCTATCAGTGTGAGGGTGAAATCATTATTGAAGATGCCCCCGCCACTTTCAAATCGTTTGTGTGGAAACATTTTGGTTTTCCAGTACGAATAATAAACAGTGAAAGAATAACACACAAGACACAAACAATATGTAAACATTGTAAGAAAACTATGCCGTACACCTCGGCCAAGGTTGTACAGACTCTTAGGGGCTGTTCACATATCGCGCGCATTTTCATTTGCGCAAAATGTAAGCGATGCAGTCGCGACGCGCATGCGGTGTTTAATTTATGTTCAATCTGTAGAAAGAAGTTCAGTGAGATTTCTCATGTGAAATTATACTGGTCAGAAAACAATTGGTTGATTTGGTGGCAAAACATTTAGCAGTGTTTGCATGTTGTTTTACTGCAAATAATTCATTCAAATAGAAGTAAAATGACATGCAGTACAAGTTGATTTCAAAATGCACCAACATTTTTGCATTTTATGATTTTCAGTTGAATAAAAGACTATTTTCCCTTCGTACGTTTCATTATTGAGGATTTCTTAAAAATACTATAAAGATCTCGTCTCGTGGGACAGGGGTCTCGTCACACCCCTTGTATCTAATGCTAATCAAACATCAAAAAAGATAAAATCTCTCAT
The DNA here is from genome assembly GCA_037194245.1 of Opsariichthys bidens. Lineage (NCBI taxonomy): Eukaryota > Metazoa > Chordata > Actinopteri > Cypriniformes > Xenocyprididae > Opsariichthys > Opsariichthys bidens. Next base: position 3,813,050 of record CM074279.1, read on the forward strand.
TGCTTGCTTTTGGAACCTTAAATAAGAATAAGTCAATTTAATTTTACACAGTAAAGACTATGAATTGTTTTTTTCTGTATATTTGATTACTTTATACTTTATGTAGGCCTAGTTTTTGTAAATTTCTATATCATGATATATATCGCTATCGTGATATAAAATTACTCATATCATGATATAACAATTGTCATATCACCCACCCCTAACGACATAGACAAGTTGTCACAGAGTAAGAAAATGTAAATAAATCAACTGACAAAAATGTCAGATAGAACCTTATAATTGCAAAGGGACGATATGTATTAACCATGCTGTCTATTTCCTGAGGAGAGCAGGGAGAATGTCTTAATACCTTTTCCAGAAGAAGGTCTGAAGAGACAGAGGACCCTCTTGTTCATTGCCATCGCCTGGCCAAGTTCATAACCAACTCCAATTGACGGCTGTGTCACCTCAGCTACTATCACTGATACAGAGACACAAAACTGCAGTGTGACGAGTCTTGAACAACTGATACAGAATCAACAGAGAACATGGGTAATGACAGTTCTATCATAACTCTCAGAAGAGTTCAGCATGGATATGAATGCATTTGGTCTTGGAATAGATCTGCTATGCTGCTGCTGAAAAAGAGTGGTCATTTTGTAAGACTAGCATCACCCTGGTTTACTCGACAAAAACCCAATAGGATTTGTCCACAGGCTTTTGGATTATCGTGAAAAAACAAGCTCTGCAATCAACAAAAGTTTAGTCTATCACAATAATACTCAGAGATGAACACAACCTTTATGAATTTTGAAGGCTAAATGCAGTCGCAGAAGCAAAAAGCTAAAGGTGGGCTATAAGCGAACGACACCATTGTCGCACAGTGTCAAAATCACTGAGCTTCCGACAACTCTTTCGGTTTTAATTAGAACATATTTTCCCAGAAATTTTAAGTTAGAATAGTTTATAAGAGCACAATTATTAGCAGCATGATTAAGATATAAAAGTGGTTGATGTTTGTGTAGCAGTTTGCAGCTCACCTTCTAATGCACCATACATAAAAGTGCGCATAGCAGATCTAAACAGGTGGAGCTGGGGAAGGTGTACTGCAAACTGCTACACAAACATTAACCAACTATTTAATTGTTGATCAGCAAGCTCATTAGCTACAGATGCAACAGGAGCCAATCAGCTTGTGCCTAGTCGTGGCCTAGTGGTGAGGGAGTTGGGCTTGTAACCTGAAGGTTGCTGGTTCGATTCCCACGCCGGCAGGAATTGAAGGTGGGGATTGTGAATGAACAGCTCTCTCTCCACCTTCGATACCATGACTAAAGTGACCTTGAGCAAGACACCTAACCCCTAATTGCTCCCCTTGTAAGTCGCTTTGGATAAAAAAAAAATGTATGCAGTTAATGACGTGATAGATTGTGTTAAGAACTCGTCAGCCTGTGCCATCTAGAGTTTCATGACAGAACTTGGTATTTCATCTAGAGACAGATATTTGTGAACAATTTATTCACTGCGTCCGAACATGCCTGCTTACGTTATATAGTACGCAGAAATGACCTATCCAGATGAACGACTACTTTTGGCGAGATTCTGACGTGTGCATTCAATGGACACTTTACTATGTCAATATCTGCCTCGCGTCAGGCGGTTCTTTGCCTCCACGTCGTGAACTAAAATCATTTAATGCAAAGGTGGCTGTATATCTCTTACATTAAGCCTACTGTATCTTTCTCATCTGTACATAAAAAAACTAAACTTTACTGAAAAACCTGGAACTTTCTGACAGTTCAGAGTTTTTTTAATAAATAAAAGGTTTTTTTAGTATTGGCTAACTGTAAAAATGTCCCACTGTAAAATCTTTACTGATTGAGGTAAACGTAATAATAACTTCTATTTTGTTAGTAATATTTGCATTGTAGGGTTTACTTGATTATTCATGTTTTTTTTTTTGTTTTTATGTGAGTATCAAATATGATCCATCAGGATTTTGAACTCTTTGTACTGCGTTGCGATATATTTTAGAGCTTTGATCACAAAACTAAGCATTTAAATATCATCATACGAAGACATTAATAAGAGATATAGAGTAACAACTGATATTTATATGCAAGTAGTTCTCCTACATTGTTATAAAGACCTCAATTATAAGATTTGGCAATGTAAATGTCAGCGGCGGCAGTATATGGCATATTTTTGCTTAGTTTGGGCCTCTGAATAAATTTGAAGAGTTTTTTTCCTTGATTTTGAGCTCCATATTCTCCTTTATTATAGTATAAAAGCCTGACGTATCAAATGTTACTCTTCAAAAAACATGCAAGGCATTTTTTAAAATGTAAATTTTGTCTAAAAGGTTCAATAAACTGACTATTTCTGACAATTATTTCATACGTCAGGGTTAATTATAATGAATGTACTTTGTCTGAATAGATCAAATATTTATTTCAAAGTGGTTAATGTGCTACCGTGATCCCATAAAGTAAAATTAATACATTACTGCATTAGATAAACTATTAACCTGTTAGCAGGCACCACCGCTTTTGAAAAATCCCAAGAAATGACATATCCAAACTAAAACCGAAGCAGTTCATGAAGCCTTTGCTCTAAAAGCATAAGTATGGTCTCATTTCAAAGCAGACGCTCTGCAGTTTATTGTAAAGTCATAATTAATTATTGTCATAGTGAAAAAAATAGTTATAAATAGCTTCAAATTTTTGTAAAGTTATTAGAAATGTATTTTTATGGAAAATCTTTATGAAAATAAAATTGAAGTCAGCCTTTCTGCAATCTAGAAACGCAGTCCAGCTAAAGTCACATGTCTGACCATGTTATATTTCAAATCTGAAGATGATAAGTTTTATTGAATGTTTTTTAAGATCATGTCATGTGATTTTATTTTGTGGTGCAAACTGCAGTTTCAGTTGGTGTGGATTATGAAGTTAGTTTTTCTAAGATCACCAAGAAGAGTAACGAAATGTGTAGAGAATCATTTCATTTCATAATTTGGAAATTCGTATTGTGAAACGTAAACAAATGGCACTTTGTGGCAAGCCATATTGACTTTTAATCATTTTCAGCATATGAACTTGTGATATCAACAATTACATTTTCACTAGTTAAAATGTTCATTCTTGATACCAGGAATTCAATTTCCACTAGTATAAACTATAATTGTTGATATCAAGAATTCAATTGTCACTAGTTGAAATGTCTATTCTTGATATCACCAACTGAATTGCTACTAGTAAAAATGTTTATTTCTGATATCATGAATGCGGTTGTTACTAGTAAGAAAGCCGTTTTAGATATCAGAAATTATATTGATATCAGGAATTCATTTTCAGACATCAGAAATGAATATTTTTACTAATAGCAATTCAATTGTTGATATCAAGAATAGACATTTCAACTAGTGACAATTGAATTCTTGATATCAAAAATGATGATTTTTACTAGTAAGAATTTTATTTCTGATATATGAAATATATATAGATATATGGAATTTCAACTAGTAAGAAATGAATTCTTGATATCAACAATTGAATTTGAATGGCAGCCTATGGCGAGATTTCACTAGTAAAAATACAATTACAGATATCAACAATTATAGTTTATACTAGTGGAAATTGAATTCTTGATATCCAGAATTTAATTGTTGATATCAGGAATTAACACAGTTACTAGTGGAAATATAATTCTTGATATCAAAAATTAACATTTTTACTAGTGAAAATTGATTTGTTGATATCAAGAATTCATATCCTGAAAATAAATAAATGACAAATTGGCTTGCCATACGAGATTTCACTAGTAAAAATACAATTCATGATATCAAATTGCTAGTGGAAATTAATTCCTGATATCAAAAATTAACATTTTTACTAGTGAAAATTGATTTGTTGATATCAAGAATTCATATCCTGACAATAAATAAATGACAAAATGGCTTTCCATACGAGATTTCACTAGTAAAAATACAATTCTTGATATCAAATTGCTAGTGGAAATTAATTCCTAATATCAAAAATTAACATTTTTAGTAGTGAAAATGTAATTGTTGATATCAAGAATTCATATCCTGACAATAAATAAATGACAAAATGGCTTGCCATACGAGATTTCACTAGTAAAAATACAATTCTTGATATCAAATTACTAGTGGAAATTAATTCCTGATATCAAAAATTAACATTTTTACAAGTGAAAATGTAATTGTTGATATCAAGAATTCATATCCTGACAATAAATAAATGACAAAATGGCTTGCCATATGAGATTTCACTAGTAAAAATACAATTCATGATATCAAATTGCTAGTGGAAATTAATTCCTGATATCAAAAATTAACATTTTTACTAGTGAAAATTGATTTGTTGATATCAAGAATTCATATCCTGAAAATAAATAAATGACAAAATGGCTTGCCATACGAGATTGCACTAGTAAAAATACAATTCTTGATATCAAATTACTAGTGGAAATTAATTCCTGATATCAAAAATTAACATTTTTTCTAGTGAAAATTGATTTGTTGATATCAAGAATTCATATCCTGACAATCAATAAATGACAAAATGGCTTTCCATACGTGACTTCACTAGTAAAAATACAATTCTTGATATCAAATTACTAGTGGAAATTAATTCCTAATATCAAAATTAACATTTTTACTAGTGAAAATTGATTTGTTGATATCAAGAATTCATATCCTGACAATAAATAAATGACAAAATTGCTTGCCATACGAGATTTCACTAGTAAAAATACAATTCTTGATATCAAATTACTAGTGGAAAATAATTCCTAATATCAAAATTAACATTTTTACTAGTGAAAATTGATTTGTTGATATCAAGAATTCGAATCCTGACAATAAATAAATGACAAAATTGCTTGCCATACGAGATTTCACTAGTAAAAATACAATTCTTGATATCAAATTACTAGTGGAAATTAATTCCTGGTATCAAAAATTAACATTTGTACTAGTGAAAATTGATTTGTTGATATCAAGAATTCATATCCTGACAATAAATAAATGACAAAATGGCTTTCCATACGAGATTTCACTAGTAAAAACACAATTCTTGATATCAAATTGCTAGTGGAAATTAATTCCTGATATCAAAAATGAACATTTTTACTAGTGAAAATTGATTTGTTGATATCAAGAATTCATATCCTGACAATAAATAAATGACAAAATGGCTTGCCATACAAGATTTCACTAGTAAAAATACAATTCTTGATATCAAATTGCTAGTGGAAATTAATTCCTGATATTAAAAATTAACATTTTTACTAGTGAAAATTGATTTGTTAATATCAGGAATTCATATCCTGACAATAAACAAATGACAAAATGGCTTGCCATACGAGATTTCACTAGTAAAAATACAATTCTTGATATCAAATTACTAGTGGAAATTAATTCCTGACATCAAAAATTAACATTTTTACAAGTGAAAATGTAATTGTTGATATCAAGAATTCATATCCTGACAATAAATAAATGACAAAATGGCTTGCCATATGAGATTTCACTAGTAAAAATACAATTCTTGATATCAAATTACTAGTGGAAATTAATTCCTGACATCAAAAATTAACATTTTTACAAGTGAAAATGTAATTGTTGATATCAAGAATTCATATCCTGACAATAAATAAATGACAAAATGGCTTGCCATATGAGATTTCACTAGTAAAAATACAATTCATGATATCAAATTGCTAGTGGAAATTAATTCCTGATATCAAAAATTAACATTTTAACTAGTGAAAATGTAATTGTCGATATCACAAGTTCATATCCTGAGAATGAATAAATGTCAAAACGGCTTGCCATACGAGATTGCACTAGTAAAAATACAATTCTTGATATCAAATTACTAGTGGAAATTAATTCCTGATATCAAAAATGAACATTTTTACTAGTGAAAATTGATTTGTTGATATCAAGAATTCATATCCTGACAATAAATAAATGACAAAATGGCTTGCCATACAAGATTTCACTAGTAAAAATACAATTCTTGATATCAAATTGCTAGTGGAAATTAATTCCTGATATTAAAAATTAACATTTTTACTAGTGAAAATTGATTTGTTAATATCAAGAATTCATATCCTGACAATAAACAAATGACAAAATGGCTTGCCATACGAGATTTCACTAGTAAAAATACAATTCTTGATATCAAATTACTAGTGGAAATTAATTCCTGACATCAAAAATTAACATTTTTACAAGTGAAAATGTAATTGTTGATATCAAGAATTCATATCCTGACAATAAATAAATGACAAAATGGCTTGCCATATGAGATTTCACTAGTAAAAATACAATTCTTGATATCAAATTACTAGTGGAAATTAATTCCTGACATCAAAAATTAACATTTTTACAAGTGAAAATGTAATTGTTGATATCAAGAATTCATATCCTGACAATAAATAAATGACAAAATGGCTTGCCATATGAGATTTCACTAGTAAAAATACAATTCATGATATCAAATTACTAGTGGAAATTAATTCCTGATATCAAAAATTAACATTTTAACTAGTGAAAATGTAATTGTCGATATCACAAGTTCATATCCTGAGAATGAATAAATGTCAAAACGGCTTGCCATACGAGATTGCACTAGTAAAAATACAATTCTTGATATCAAATTACTAGTGGAAATTAATTCCTGATATCAAAAATGAACATTTTTACTAGTGAAAATTGATTTGTTGATATCAAGAATTCATATCCTGACAATAAATAAATGACAAAATGGCTTGCCATACAAGATTTCACTAGTAAAAATACAATTCTTGATATCAAATTGCTAGTGGAAATTAATTCCTGATATTAAAAATTAACATTTTTACTAGTGAAAATTGATTTGTTAATATCAAGAATTCATATCCTGACAATAAACAAATGACAAAATGGCTTGCCATACGAGATTTCACTAGTAAAAATACAATTCTTGATATCAAATTACTAGTGGAAATTAATTCCTGACATCAAAAATTAACATTTTTACAAGTGAAAATGTAATTGTTGATATCAAGAATTCATATCCTGACAATAAATAAATGACAAAATGGCTTGCCATATGAGATTTCACTAGTAAAAATACAATTCTTGATATCAAATTACTAGTGGAAATTAATTCCTGACATCAAAAATTAACATTTTTACAAGTGAAAATGTAATTGTTGATATCAAGAATTCATATCCTGACAATAAATAAATGACAAAATGGCTTGCCATATGAGATTTCACTAGTAAAAATACAATTCATGATATCAAATTACTAGTGGAAATTAATTCCTGATATCAAAAATTAACATTTTAACTAGTGAAAATGTAATTGTCGATATCACAAGTTCATATCCTGAGAATGAATAAATGTCAAAACGGCTTGCCATAGGCACTTGGTTCGATTACACGTTTGAAACGCAATGATTAATATCCAAATCTCTCACCATCAGACATCCTCAGCCACTCCAGGTCTCGATCATGAATCGCTTTATCTCCATCTCCACCTTCACCTGTGAATCATGGACACATGTTTACTGCTGACCTGATGTTCACTCACATGGATAAACAGATAAAGTCAACACAACTATGAGAGAAAGAGTAAAAGTGAATCACCCTTTTCAGACAAACTGTCAAAACTGACGTGCTCCGTCAAAACCTTGCCATACTGCTGTAATTTCTTCACAATTCTCTGGTAAATATGCACGTCCTGTCTCCCTCCTCGGATGCTTCCACAAAAGTATATGTTCATACTTTGCAAATGTCCTCGTCTGTCGACAATAATACAAGTGTGAGTTTCTCATTTACAGTTTTCACGGGAAGTTCAGAGTCGAACTGCAGGTTCGTTTCCCGCTCGAACGCACGCGGTGCAGCGCCGCCCTGTGGCGACATGAGGCATTGCTTATTTTATTTTTTTAAATGATCAGTCCGCATAGACACATTTATTTACTTGTTTATTTATTAAACATTAGGAAACCCGTATACCAAGATATAGGATAAACACTTATAATACTAAATGAATAAATAAATAATAAAAAAATACATTCGTAATCTTTAGGATTGATCGTTAGTTTTTAATTTGATGTAATATAGGCCCATGTGTAAAAAAAAAAAAAAAAACCCTAATAAAATAAGGTTAATAAATAAATAAATAAACGACTTACGATAAGTTAAAAGGAATGACCATCTGTAATTAGTTGCATTTATTTATTTAATAGAAAAGAGAAAATTAAAAGTTCTAATTCTGACAGGGTTTTTGTGCTTAAAAGATTAAATACACTTATGCTACTTTATAAATTTAAATCTAATTTTTTTTTCCAGAATATATAAATACATAAAGGAACAGAAAACATTCACATCAACGACATTAGAACAAAGTACGTATATACACGTACACGAATAGAAGAAACGCACAGTATTGAAAAAAACCCCCATAATTTTAAATAAACCTGATGACGCATCAAAATAATCATCAAAAACATTTAGCATTTTAATTCATACCTTTATTTTTATGTTTAGCTCGTCGACGCATCGTGACGTAATCAATGCGCAGTCCTGCTTCTGCGCAGGACCGGAAGCAACTAATAGCTCTCCAGTCTCTACATCTGCTCAAAACATTTGGATAAAAGAGCTCGACAGAAGAAACAGGTAACAGAAAATGACCAGAGATCATTTGCTGCATATGCTGAACATAGTTAACACCCTGGAAGTGTGAGTGTGTACGACCTAGCCGCATTTTATAGCCTAAGCTTGCATTGACAGATGGATGTTTGCTCCATACAACAAAACAAACATGATCTTCTCTTAACATGTCAAGGGACGGCAGTGTCAAATGAAACCGTCTCGCATGCTTGCTGTGTCTGTTAGCAGCCAGTGAATGGAAGTGGCGAGGGCCCGAGAGATGGGTCCAGAGAGAATCTTACCGAACTCCGAGGAGGATGTGGTGCAGGACCGGCCTTTAGACACCGCTGTGCCGGAGGAGTGGAGCGGAGAGGACATGGAGGAGGAGGAGGAGGAGGAGGAGGACGAAGGAGGCGCTGGAGACGAGGACAGCGCTGGATATTATTATCAGCCTCTGAATCAAGACCCAGACGGGATGAACGGCTCACACACAGAGCCAGCCGATGAGGGAACCGTCGCAGAGCAGCTCCAGGACGTCCAGGACAGAATAGAGGTACAGGAGGCTTTGCAAGTGTGCACTAGTGTGGTTTTACCCACTAAATCTGATGCCCTTGTCGACATTTTGCAGGCCATGGGTCTGTTCCTGCCCCAGCCTCCTCCTGACAGCGATGAAGAGGAGGATCCTGAAGGAGCTGCTGCCTGTAGGAGTCAAGCGTCCATTCCCATGGATGCAGGTGAGCAAGAGAACAGGCTTTGGGTCAAAACACTGATATACTGTCGTGTCAGTCAATATTTCATGACTCTTCTGTCAGTGTGTTGGAGGGAAATTTGAAATTGGCCAAGTCATCCATAATGGTTATGCATTACACTCACATAAAGCACTATTGTGAATCTTGTTTGCATTTATTCATTTAGCAGACGCTTTTTATCCAAAGCGACTTACAAGGGGAGCAGTTAGGGGTTTTGTGTCTTGCTCAAGGGCACTTTAGTCATGGTATCGAAGGTGGAGAGAGAGCTGTTTATTCACAATCCCCACTTTCAATTCCTGCCGGCGTGGGAATCGAACCGGCAACCTTCAGGTTGCAAGCCAGACTCCCTCACCATTAGGGCACGACTACCCCATACCCCAAGATTGCTAATTTTAAACATTAACATTGATTTTCTGTAAAGCAAATGAAAATAAATGCGACTTGGTTGACTGACATTTTTAAATGGACGTTATATATAATAGAGTGTAATGCTAGTAAATAAGAAAGTAGACAGCTGTTGAGTTTAACTTAAGGAATATTAGTAATCTTGAGAAAAAAAAAAAAGCAAGTGGAATTATTATTAAACTTAGGTATGTGTTATTAGTAGGGGGTAACAAAATATCGCAAAACAAAAATGCAACAATATCATTTTGGGGATAGTGACAATATGTGTTGTGCATAGTTACTGTCAGAAAAAAATTCAAGTTTACAGAGTTTTAGTGTCAGTACTACTATATAATGTTGAATATAAATGAAGGAATATTTGTGGGTCGTGATAATGCCAAATGGCTTATATTAGCAGTAAAAAGTGGCCTACATTATTTTAAACATCTAGTCAGTGACAGAGTGCAAAGCTATTCATGTAAAATAACTCCGTTTCAGCATTAGAATTATGAATATTTTTATTCCGTTGCCACCACTGTCCTCTATTCATTTCCACTACCACTGTAATACCAAATTGAGCATTTTAATCAATACAATAATATTGTATTGTGAGTTCGGTGTCGTGATATGAGGGTATCGTTTCACCTCTAGTTATTAGTAAACAATACAATAAATAATAGTACTTTCACGTTTTGTCCTATAAAAAACCATTATTAAAATTCTATACTATTTTGCCTAAACAAAATTAAGATAATAGTGAATTCAGGGATCGTAGCATTATGTACAGTATGAGAAATATTTTAAAAAAATTAATTATAAATTATATTTGAGGTGTTATTGAATTGTTAGTTCACCCAAAAATTAAAATGGTCATTCCTCTCCCTCATGTCGTTCTACACCCGTAAGACCTTTGTTCATCTTCAAAACCCAAATTAAGATATTTTTGATGAAACCAGAGAAGTTTTTTTATTTCTTATATAAAGCAACGAAATTACCACATTCAAGGTCCAGAAAAATAGTAAAGACATCGTTAAAATAGTCAACGTGACAGCAGTGGATCAACCTTAATGTTATGAAGCGACGAGAATACTTTTTGTGCCCTAAAATAAAGATTTTATTCAACAATTCCAGGTTTTGCATCAACTGCATATGGCAGTTCAAATTGTTAAAAGTTGTTTTTACGCACAAAGTATTCTCGTCGCTTCATAACATCAAGATTGAACCACTGTAGTCACGTTGACTTAACCATGTCTTCACTACTTCTCGTGAACTGACCTTTTAAAAGGTTTCATTAGATGATGGCAAAGGTATTCTAAATCCAAAAATGAGTTTGTAGTATAAAATATCCATCATCTTATTAATATAGATAGAGATTAAAAAAGTGTTTATAACCAATGTAGGATCAATATATTTTCTTGTTTGTTCACAGATCACGTTGAGCTGGTGAAAAGGACCATGGCGGCCATCAATTTGCCGACACTGGGAATCCCTGCCTGGGCCCAGGAAATCTCTGACGACCAGTGGAAGGACATGGTGCAGCAGACGCTTCAGACCAGACAGAGCTCCGCAGGCCTGAGACTGGAACGCAAGTGAAGCCTCATCTCTCCCTCTACACATCTCACACGCTAAACAGAGCTTCTGACGTCATCTCGAACAAACCAAAAGGCATATTTATCACCTGTGATTTCTACCAACTGTGGACTGAAATTCTTGAAGTGGAAATGTAATAGTTTACCTTTTAATTGCTTTGCAAGTGTACAGAGTTGGCAAAAATTGTCCAGAAAAACCCCAGACATTTCAGCCTTGTCCCAACGCAGTTGTGTTAATTATGCAGTATGGTTCTTTTGCTTAATTACTTTTTTTTTTGTAAAGTGAAGTTGGCAAGATTCAGTGGTTGCTTTTGTATGACAGTATAAACATGTAATGGTGCATCTCAGTTTTGTGCTGTTTAAGTCACAAATTACATTAATCTGGTTGTTGACAACGTGCAATGAGTGATTGATCCTTTATGTATTTCACACGGCTTGAGCGACACAAATGGCCGTCACGTCTTTTGTGTTTCTTTATTTTTGTTCTGTACATACATGAACATCTGTACAAAATATGACTTTCATACTATGTAATGCTCAACCTAATTAAAGTACAACATATGTACATATGACCTGGAAAGCAGCTTAAGATTAGTGTCAGACTTGGGAAGGAGGGCGGGGAGAAAGAGGGAAAGGGTGAGTGTGGAGAGACCCATACTTTCTTAATTTCCCTCCGTTTCTTGATGCTGCCGGACAAGCTGAACACTGGCCCCATCCGCCATCGAGGAAGGAAGCATGCTGCGTTCAAGAGTGAAGTTGCCTCTGATTGTTTCTGGAATGTTTTGGTCTATTGAGAGGCAGCTAGGTTGGCAATTCATGCTCTTGATTGCATGGACAAGTCATTCCCGTACACTGAGGTGAGGTGAGGTGACGTAACGACTTCAAACGGCTAATGGATTAAAGACTTCACCTCCGCACTGCATACTACAGGCTGTAACAGCACGAGTCAAAACGTACGCACCTGTGGAGCAGCTTGAATTCAGAAGGGGCGAAATACAGAGCTGCACACTGGATAGCAATAAAGTGTTGTGTTGTCCAGCAGCCAGTAGGAAGAGTAAATGTTCCCTCACTATTGGAATGATCAAAGTGACACTTCACGGGACAGACCTTTACAACAGAGAGGGGACATCAAGCATCAGAATGGAGTCATACAAGCAAACAGAATTAAAGAAAAGATGAAGTAGGGGCAGAAAGAGGGAACACTGAAGGGCAAGGGCACAATCGTAAGCAATATACATGATACAATATACAGCACACAAGTAGTCGCAACGGCAATTGCAGCTTGTCGCTTTTCCATATATTAAGCCTGGACAGGTAAGCGAGTATCTTTTCTCTTTAAGTGTATATAGTCCTATTAGGAGGATTGTATAGCGCTTGATCGTACACTAGACCAGTGGATGGTTTTCCTTACCATTCTAATACCTGAAGAAAAAAAAAAATTACATTTATATATATATATATTTATATATATATTGCTTAGGCGCTTTAAAGTGAAAACAACAACAAAAATAAGACATACAATCTGGGACAGGACGGTAGTTCCCGATCTTGAACGGTTTCGTTTTTAAAAGTTCAACGGGAGTTTGTTTTTCGTTCTTGTCTAGTTTTTATACATCACAGAAACCTATGAAGCAAAACAAGACAACTTTCAAAAACTAGGAGGTGCGATTTCATGGGAATCTATTCAAGAGGTATAAATCTTAATGGATTAGTTCTCTTCAGAATTCAAAGTTCCTGATAATTTACTCGCCCCCATGTCATCCAAGATGTTCACATCTTTCTTTCCTCAATCGAAAAGAAATGAAAGGTTTCTGAGGAAAACATTCCAGGATTTGTCTCCATATAGTGGACTTCAACAGTTACCAACATGCTGAAGGTCCAAATTGCAGTTTCAATGCTGGCTCTACACGATCCCAGATGAAGAATAAGATAAAAATGATATACTATTTAACCACAAATGCTCGACCTGCATTACGTAGTCACGTTGGAAAAGTCACACGTTACTTAGGCAGAAGTACCGATCCAGTGTTTACGAAGCAAATGTGCAAAGACAAAAAAGGTAAAACAGTGATGTCAGATGATTTTGACGGAGGAGAAAATGTACTTCGTACATCATCGTGACCTTTCCAACATGATTACGTCATGCGTGGCGCATCGCAGAGCAGTGCAAGATGAGCATTTGTGGTTGAAAAGCATATTTTTTTTTTTTTTTAGAAAATGAAATGACAGATCATTTCACTAGATAAGACTCTTATACCTCGTCTAGGATCGTGTAGAGCCCTTTGAAGCTGCACTGAAACTTCAGTTTGGACCTTCAACATGTTGGTAGCTGTTCAAGTCCTCTATATGGAGAAAAATTCTGGAATGTTTTCCTCAAAAATCATTCATTTCATTTCGCCTGGAGAAAGAAAGACATGAACATCTTAGATGACATGGGAGTGAGTAAATTATCAGGAAATCTTAATTCTGAAGTGAACTAATCCTTTAGAACAAAAATAAAACATTGATGTACAAATGTAAGTGGAGTGTGGACCAATAGGGCATTGGCGCATGCGTTTAGATCACATTCTTTTCTGCGACTGTAAACGGACTGTATACTACTATTACAGCATTTTCATCAAGCGCTCTGCTGGTGGTGAATATAGAGGTGATCGCTTCCACAAAGCTCTCACTTTTTTTTGTTGTTGTTGATCATGATCATAAACACGCCTACAGCAAACAGATTCGGTTGATCTCCTCAGCCTCTGCCTCCTAACGTGTGCTGGTCATCATCTTAGATCTCAAAACTGACTACATGAAACATTTACAGCACCAGGTCGCTTTGGAGAAACAATTTCATAGTCCCTTCTCAGATGTACAAGCAGACCTGTCTAGGGAAGCATCTGAAATAGATTCACGATCCCATGCCAGTTGAAATCTCAAACTTGCATGTTTGATTCATAAAGCTTGTTTTGTAAGAAACAAGTTTCACTAATTGGTTCTTTGACATCAAGAATAACCCTGATCACTCCCATTTGGCTACCATCCCTACGCTCCGCCCGCACAGGAGCCGGATGCAGTAAATCCAGGACAGGGTCTCCATATCTCCAGTAACATGATTCATTTAGTTAAGTGTTGCCCCTTCATTGCAGATGGATTTACAGAGGCGGTGATTGGAATAAAGGAGAAGCTCTCAAGCAGTGGTAAAAAAGGGATAGGGAACATGCGGACAAATGGAGACAGCATAAAGTGGACAAAATAAAGCGTGGAGAGAAAAACAACAAGAGCATACTTTGATTACTTGTAACCCACACCGCTTTCTACCAACCCAGCGGTCGCTTCTGTTGGGTGTGGGGATCAGCAGCTATGGTCGGAGATGATTTTGGAAAGAGTTTGTGCAGGCGTGGGAATCAGGGCAGAGTGCACGGGAGCTCTGGACTGGATTTTTGCAGATGGGGCTCTCCAACAGTGAGGGAGGAAGGAGTATGGGATAGAGGCAGGGGAATAGAGAGGTGGGTTACAGCAGGCGACAATTTTGGACCAAGACGAAAGGAACAGTTTAGGCGCGGTGGAGGGCGGTGGTGCTCCCCCGTCAGAGAGCCTCCTGGTTGGCCGTCAGGTACTCCTCTGCTCGCTTATGAGCTTCCAGGGCTTTTATAGTATAGACGTCCTGCGGCAGCTCAGACTTTCGCCTCATCAAAACCTTGTCTTTCTTGATGTCTTTCATTCCCTGAAAAGAAAACGGTTATATTCCTGAGACGGTGCACGACTAATACCCAAAACACACATAAGTTTTGACACGGTATACACACCTTTTAAAGCAGACTCCATTTGACAGTGTCCGCAAACACAGGGGCTCAACATACAGTGTGTGCACTAGTAAGTTTCGTCTTTGTCCAGTGTTTGCTGTTTCTCTCTAAACGTTATGACCGATAAAAATGTCTACGCACTTTTTTAAACTAGTTATGGCTATCCATTAACCCTCCCACATGACCTAGCATATGTCTAAAAATATATATACTTTGGGCTTGAGGAGGGGTGGGTAATATAAACAGGTAGAAATTTAGTAGAAACCAACTGCTAGAGATTTTGGATTATGGTCTCTATCGAGGTAACACGCTCGCATGCAAAAGAAAAATACTAAATGTTTGTCACTTTATTCTATTTATATGTTTCTTTCTTCTTTTAAACTAGACCTACCTAAAAAAAAAAACTTCAAGCACTGCTTATTTTATTTGTATCCTGGCTCTGCTGTATTCAGCGCTCGTAATGTTTTTTTCATGGCTCTTTTATCACTGACTCTTCTTCAAGCTTGAGAACTTTTGACTTGCGTTAGTTAGGCAAGTATTGGTTTTTGCTGTGATATTGAAATTGGTGTAGAATCATGAAATTCCGATGGTATCAAACATTTTGACATTGTAACAACCTTATTTTAAGTAAAAAATAACTATATCGGGATATTATAAAAATAATGGTAATACTTTACAATAAGGTTCATTAGTTAACATGAACTAATAATGAACTAAACATTCACACAGCATTTATTAATCTGAATTAATGTTCATTTCTACATTTACTAATACTTTATTAAAATCTTGTTAACATTAGTTAACGCACAATGCATGTTTTGCTCCCGTGAAGATCTACAAGTGTTCGTTTGATTGTACCTGTGAGGCTTCTGATTCCACAGTCTTCTTCAGCAGCTGGATGTCCTCGGCTGTAGGGGTCTCTGTCTCCATCGAGTACAACGGCATCCCTTCATTATACATCATGTACTGCACGCACACACAAATACATGAAGCCGTTTCACATCTGAACATACAACTGCTTATGTTATTTACATGGGAGAACAGGAAATATATTGTTAAGGGGTGTTGAAAGAATTCAGATTGTGAACTCTCTTAATTTTACTTTTAAAAAAAAAAAAGTGATTAGATGAGACAGCATCTTTTGAAGCATTTAATTTGAGAGGCTGCTTGATGTCCAGCTCCCCGTATTTAGACATAAAGGGTGGAGCTTGAAGGTCCAGCCACATCCTGAACCTAATTAGGTTAAGCTCCACTCAACAGGTCCAGAGAGGGGGGCGCTGTTACTTGACAGCATTTGGTTTCTGCAGTAAGCATCACTTGTTTAATTTACCGGACTATGCAAAAAACACATAACTGCGTGGTTATGGAAATATGAACCATTTTTGTTGAGTTTCTAATAAAAACTGTGATATTGAGTTAGTCATATAGGATTTTTTTTTTCATACCACCCACCCTACATCTAAAAAGAACTTGGTAGGAAAGATAAAAGTAACCCAAAAAGTAAGATGCATAATAACTATTCTGTTACAGAAATAAATGACTCACCTCCTCCTGAGTCAGACCGGGCCGCAGCTGAACCTTTGTACTCTGTAAAAATCCAAAACTTGTGGTTAACAAACACATTCACAGGATCCCATCATCACATCCTGTTTAAACTCTGGGTTCTTTCTGTGTTTGCCCTCGGAGCACAGAGAGAGATGAGTTGTGATAATTATACTCGTCAGGAGTAGTTTTGAGTTGATTAATTCTAATTAGGATACATAAAAAAAATTAGCTGCACACAAAGCTTGTGCAACTGATCAAATTAATTTCTCAAGTAATTTTCACCTATAATATATGGCTTCACTCGCTGCGTTTCCATCCACCAATTTTTATGTGCATTTGAGATATTGCATTTTAAAAAAAAACAACAACTGCAGGACGGAAATGCCAAGATGTGCATAAATTCTAAAAATCTGCATTAAAAAAAAACAAACATATGCACTCAGTTGAGTCAGATACATTTACATTCATCTGATAAGAAAACATAAGCATAAACTACGATGGAAACACATTTACTGAATATATTCCTTGATGCGCATCAAAAATGTCATGTGACTTTGCGTGATGGGACGGCATAACTGGACTAACCAGTGGACCGATCTCGTTGCACAGTATCTGAAATGATTTTTGGATCATTCTGAAATGCCTGAGTAAAGTCTGTCGTTAAAGTGGTTTGGTATAATTCCCTCACAGAACAGTCTTACAAGACTGCGTTCCCAAACAGCAGGCAGACCATCCTTTGGTCATTTATTATATATGAAAATTATTATATACAGTGGATTCTACTGCAATTTAGCACCACTTTATCAGGAAGCGACGATTTTGTTCTCTTCGTCTCAATGGATGCTTTATTTGCAAAAGTTTTATGCGATATTCAAATTTAGTTAGACTAAACAAATTTAGGTTAAGTGCATACTTTGAATGCAAGCAAAACTACTGACTGTTTGATTGTGTCGTATTTGATCTTTTCTGTGCACACTAGCATTCAAAGGTTTGGGGTCAGTAAGTATGTTTTTGAAAAGTCTCATACTCACCAAGGCTGCATTAATTTGATCGAAAATGCAGTCAAAACAGTAATATTTTGAAATATTACAATTTAAATTAACTTCTCTATTCCTGCGCTGGCAACACTGAAGTTTCAGCAGTCATTATTCCAGTCTTCAGTGTTCCTTTATAAATGGTTTTAATATTAGATTTAAAAAGTATCAGTATAGTAGAAGGCGTTTACCTGAGGGTTCTGTTTTGCTAGTTCTTCAATTTTATGCCACATTTCTTCCCGTTCCTTAAGTTTGTACTTCTCTCTAGGGAAGAACAGAAAACAACAGAGTTTAGGATATGTCAGAGAAGATAACTCGTATGTGAATTCATATGGTTGCCACAAGCTTAGCTCAACAAAACCAACTTGCTTAGTAATTCTGCTTAGAGAACAAAGACAGTCATTGGGTCTCAAAATCTAGAGAACTGCCTACCTAGACATCATCTCTGGGCATGTTCGATGCCCAAAATGCTGTCTCTCTCTTTGTAGTTCACTAGGATTTGAGACAGTAAATGACAACTGCTGACAAGACCTTCTAAAACAATTTATGTCAGAACAATCCTTTACAATCTTCACACCTTTTTTCTCCCTTTGCCCTTCCTCAAATTCTCCCTTTCTTCCCATGTTTACTTACTTCTGCTTTTCAGCCTTGTACTGCTGAGTGCAGTCATCAAACAGCTTCTGGTTCATCTCCATAAAGAGCTTTAGAGCATTGTAGATAAGCCCGTGGATTGTCCTGCAGCAGGAAACAGCAGATATTTGAACAGAACGTTTCTTTCTTCGGCTGTTCATTCATCGTAAGAAAGCTTTTTTGAAGAAGATATGTCTTAATGGAAAGAACAGATTGTGACTGTTCGCAATCTGTCAAAGTGTGGCTATACTTGTTCCAGTGGCTCTTGGAGTTCTTGTAGAGAGCGGGAAACATGATGGGGAGGATCTTGGCGGCATTGTCGCTGATCAGGCTCATGATGTACTCGTTGTTCCAGTAATACAATGCTCTTTCAGCAACCTGGAACACACATGACATTACAGATCAATCCACTTCATATGCATATGCTAGTACTCTTTTTATATTGGTGTCGGCTTCTTTTCAGGAAATGGAATAATTAACCGCATTGTTGATATTGTGTATTTATTATGGAGTCAGACACTTGCATGTATCATTATGTTATGAACATTTTACCAAAATCAAGCTCAAATAACACAGACATGTATGTTTTGTCTGTCATTAGAACGGCCACATCAGAAGCAATAAGTGCATCTAAGTTTACTGTAGATATGTGGGCGCTCAGTTTTTTCTGTCATTTGGCCAAAATCTCCTGTTACTAAAGACAAAGTGCTATGAACAGGATATTTGAGACAGCATTAGCTGACTTGATGACAAATGCTAGACTAAGACATTCTTCTCCGCTCCAAATAAATAAAACATTAGCCTTTACATAGAGTTTCTTGAGTAATAAAAACAAGGTATGTATTCAAAGAACCCGTTCTTTGTTTACCCTTGCATTGCAACCAGGCAGAAACGGTCCAAACTGCGTGTGGCACTTCATTCATATGATAGAGGCATGGCAAGAGTTTGAGGTTTGACCGACAGTTTGAGGATCCAATAGAGTTACGAAGGTTTAGTCAAAAGCTCTTAATGCTTTTCAGTGGTTAAATATGTGCAAAACCCACAGACAAACGAAAAGGGTGACCAATAGTAATGATTTATGAAAAAAATGAAGACAATATGGAGATACAAGGTTTTACATACGACAACGATATTTAAAATGATGCCCAATGTTCAGTGATGGAACGAGATCAAAGCTGTCATACCTGGAAGTGTGGACTTGAAACACACTTGGCCAGCTGTCTAAACAGAGGCTCCATGACTTTAACGAACTCTGAGGGCTCGATGACATCCAAGATTTCCTCCAGCTCATTGAGAAACATCACCTCCTTAGGACTGTGGGTCTTGGGCCAAAATTTCAGCAGGCCCATAATCACCTGATGCAGAAGATGAAGATAAATAGCTGAGAAAGCCATCTTTGCACCATATGATATGCTCAAGCTCAACATGAATAAAGAATTCATACAGAAACAACTTAAAATGTTAATATTAGGGACAGGAAATGGTGCAGTTGCCAAGGCTGTAAATCTTACTGGTTCAGTGAGGCTGCTGTCCTTTTCCAAAAACTGCACCACACAGTAGGCCAGCTGAAAGCACAGGAAATTATTGTTTCCAAAAGGAACACAATAGGATGACTAACACTGGGCCAGTGCTATTCCTCAATCTATTAATACAATGTGCAAAACATCATAACCTCTAATACTTAATCCATAAATTATAGAGTATGTATACAGTGAGGCAAGGGTGGGCGATATGATGGATGAAGCATTAAACCGGTAAATATGAATTCTTTCAAATGTGGATATGCAAGAAAAAAATGCAAGAGCTTATTAGAAAGAGGTGTGGTGTGGAACTGAACCAAGCCCCGTAATTTACTGTTGCTAAAGGCCCTGATATACTTCAAGTGAAAATGAAGAACAAACTGATGGAACAAAATCAGGAACTTCATTTTAAGAGTTCGAAACAGCTGCCAAAGCGAACTTTCCGGAAAAGTAAGCACCTTCGTAATACCATTGGTGGCGATTATGTAATAGGTAGCTGTGCGCTGAGGCTCCGCCTTCTTTCATGCAGAAATATTTTATGGTATATTTGGGGATGCTGCTTGAGTCACTCTTGTGATTACTAAAGTGCCGAAATGCAGATCTTGTGCAGGCATATCCACGTTGCTATGATGATCTGATGCTTTTCTAATCCGTTATTTAAAAAAATCTAACCGTTTTCTCAATTAATTTGAGAAACTCGATTAATTTGTTATTGAGAGGAAAGTGTGTACCACATATTTACATACTCATCTAAACGTCACTGTCAGCAGTGTGGGCGGTGTCAGATGTTCGGTAACATTATACCGCTGCTCATGTATTTCGAACAACGTTTTACCCCTAAACGTAGAACGAAAAAGAACTTCGCTGTGAGTATATCGGGGCCTTAATGCTGTAAGGCTTTCCTACTTGCGCTTGTTCCAATGTCCAACATTAAGAGAAGTTATTAAACTGTACGTATTACCTCAAGTTGTTAAATAACAATTAGCTGCGAAAAAGGTCTCCAATATGCTGTAAAGCACTTAAGTTGACCTTAAAAAGGTTAATTTTTTGGTTCAGACTTTATTTTTAAATCGTGCAAGCAAGAGTGCTGTTCAGCCACAGGTAATCACAGTCTTGCATTCAGTACAGCATCATTTTGCAGTTTGCATATTTTTCTTCTTCCTCAAAAGATAACTCCAAAATAAGCTTAAATGGATAAGTGGAATGATAAAAACAGTGAAACATCCCAGTGTTATACTAAATGATTACCCTCTTAGGACGCCAATCAGCCAAATCAAATCAAATTTTAGGATTTAAACCAACGGTGGTTAACGCAATCATTGAAAGTAATTGCATTAACCACCTAGTGATTTTTAGAGGACGATTTGTTTTCGTATAAATCACCCACCCCTATAGTGAAAGCAATCCTTTCTATAAAAAAAAAAAAAAAGTCCCCAACTAAACAAATATTTTCAGAAGAGAAATCTCCTTAAGCATACCTGTGGGTGATAGACGCTGAGAGACTTGACTTTGTGTAAAGGCAGTAGCACTCTGATGAGGAACATTTTGTGCTCCTCTTTCAGTGGCAGGGCAAAGCCATTAATTATGCTGTGGGAAGAACATGAGATTGGTCATGTGACAGACAGGTTCTTTCAGGTCAGCAAAGAGAGAAAGACCTCCTATCAGATTTGTCATGGCAACACTGATAGTGGTCACACTCACCTTCCTAAGATTTCTAAGAGCTCCGCAATTCCATTGTGGTGCTCCGTCTCGTATATAAACCTACAGTGAGAGATCAAGGACATCGACTCAATGGAGGAATTCTGGAAGAGCTGCCCATCTCACATTTTCTCACAAATGCCCAACTTGGCTGATTCAAAGACAGACTTGCTTCTAAGAGCTCACAGTTTCTGTGTCTACGGTTACAAAGTTTGTGAATGAGAACATTTTGATAACCGTATGCAGAGGTGGATTAGTTAGACAGACAGCTTGCCTGTAGAATATATTGTTGATCTGTCGACGGATGTAGGCTCTCAGCCCCAGGAACTTTCCATAGATCCTGTGCAGGATGGTTTTTAGGAAGTCTCGCTCTCTGGGGTCTTCACTGTCAAAAAGCTCCAGAAGCTGAAAAGAAATAAGGTCAACTGAATCCATCAGCACAATAATTAAAGGTGTTCTCATTACCCATCTTACCCAGTAGCTACGTTTACATGCATCCAAATAATCAGATTGATAACTTAATTGATCCTTCGCAAACAGTTTGATTGACAGGCGATCCGACCAATCATAAACCCGAATCCGCCATTTTGTCTGACAAAGCAGTCAGGGGAGTTAGTAGATTCACGTTGGTGAACTTGATAAATTGTGTGTCCTCACGTCTTTCCGCGCTTGAAACAACATTCCTTCTGATGTTCATTCATGTTTATTTGATGCTATAAATGAACTAGTATGAAGAGATGATCAGTTCACGAGGAGCTACAGCGGTCTGTCACGACACATTAAAGAGACACTATTTATGGTTTAAACTTCTTTAAAAAAAATTACGATTTTTTTAAATATGAAAACTTTTCATATCAAAAGCAACCTGTCTTGTCCTCTTTGCTCTGCGATGTATTTTTCACTGTGTGAGAACATGATGTGTGGCATGAGAGCGCATGGCTTGTTGGACAACGCAACAGTAACTAAAGGGGGCGGGTCTTTGGGAAGGGTCGGAAACGGAAGGTGAACGGAAAACGCCTGCAAACACTCAGGTGGTGTAGACCTGAAATAATGTGATCAAAAGATAAAAATTAAAAGTCAAGTCATCTTTATTTATATAGCGCTTTTTACAATGCAGATTGTGGCAAAGCAGCTTTACATTAATAAGAAAATGGTGTCATTGTCCAGCTTATTCTATATATTATTGAGTCATTCCGTTGCAAATATCAGTAGTTATTAGTCTAGTTAATTTATGTATATCAGCACTGCAGAAAACAGTGACGTAATCGTCCGGCTCGGCTCAGTTAAAACAAGAAAACGCCTGAAACAACTACTTTCACAATCGGATTAAAAAAATATCGTAGTCGTAAAGAGTAATGTTTACAAATGTTTTGTGTCATACAAACTTGCATATATTTATTTACGTCTCAACAAGTCAGTGGATGAGACAAAACATTTACAAAATATTTGCTAAAAAAGCTCCTGCGACATAAATCTCAGCTTTCTTTCTAGGTCCCGTTTCCCCCTAAGATGCATTTTGGTCGATCGGATCACAAGTCTACGATGCTAAACTGGATGTAAAATGTTTATAGCTTTTTCACTTTCGACTACTTGCAGAGGTAGTGAAAACGCATTTGACCAGATTGCTTTCATAGTGGTCGAATGTGTTCGAACAGCCACTAAAACCGCCTACTGACACATTAACATTATGGGAAGCATGCTTTGTCAGCTCAAGACCCAAGTTTGGTTTGAAAATAAAAAAAAACATACCAAGCATGTTCTCTCACCATTCCTGATTTCTAACACTCGTTTAACTAGTCTTGTGGCTCTCAGAGCAGAAACGAAAGATGCTGCTCTCCGTATGTTTTCCTGTCATCTCCGGTGGGTTCACATGTTAATCGCGCATGCTTAATTTGTCCATTAAATTGAAAGATCTGATAAAACACGTACATTTATCCGCTCATAGACCCTCCCCTTGAAGAAAAAAAAAAAAAAAAAAAAAATCAGGACAGAAGTGGTTGAAAGTGGACAGGAATGTGTCTCCCTCATCCACTTTGATCCAATCGACCAAAACGCATCTTAATACCAGGAAACAGGGCCTTAGATATGTCATCAAGCCAAAAATAACAATTATACTCAAGGCAGCTCCAGTTACATTACCACCAAGTTTTGTTCAGAATACATACAACTAGTGCACATGTAAACGAATATGTGAATCAGACAGCAACTTTTAGGGTTCACATAAACAGTACTTTCATAACCTTAAATGAGATTGGATTTATTTGAAAAATAGTGCATGTAAACATATCTAATGAGTTGTATTCCACAGCACACTCTTGAAAACACTGAAAGGCCAGTAAAATTCAAGGCCCAGAATCCTGCTCTCTAGAAATCAGACAACAACAAAAAAAAAAAAACATCCACTAAAGTGCAGAACGTAGGGATGTCTTGAGCCGCTCTCAAGGATTGGTATCAGGGCCGAATAAGCATTTAAGCACTGATTGGTATCCGCTATCCTAAGCCCGATCCTTTATTTTTTATCAAATGTCACACAGATGTGCCGTGCAATAGGTGGCAGATATCAATTATTTGTAATATACAATGAATGTAATTACAAAAAATAAAAACTAACTACTTTTTCAGAAGGGTAGCTTGACTGTATCTTTACTTTAACTTATGATTGGCTTGTAGTTTGTCAAGTTACAGTTTCAGAATAGTTATATATATATATATATATATATATATATATATATATATATATATATATATAAAAATTGTTATATTGTAATTGTTATATTGGAATTACTCTGCAGTGAAAGACGTCCACTTTTTTAAGGTGAGCTCCTGCCCCTGAGAAGCTCTCTGTATGGTTCTGTATATAGTATTAATTTGAATAACTTTAATGTACTTGAAATGTGCACCAAGCATTAGGAGAATACAAGTATCAGATTGAGACTCAGAAGATTCTCAGTATTCAATAACTCAGAGGAGCAAAACCTTCATCAGAACATCCCAACCACAAAGATGTTGGCATGTCGATACACCCTTGCTTTAAACTTGACATACGCCTCTTTTCCACAGAGCGGTACGGTACAGTACAGTACGCAATTATTTCTGTTTCCATTGTCAGAAGTTGCAAATGGTACCAAAATACCAAACCGTGCCGTAACACTTTTTTGGGACACCTTCTGTTGGGGTACCTAGCTAGGGCTGTGCAATTAATCGCAATCACAAAACAATCGCAATTTGGGCACATGCAATTTCTAAATCGCACAAGTCTGCAATTTGTTCAATTATTTATATTTTAATAAAAAACTCTAGCTTATGGTACTGAGCAATGTATGAAACTTGTATTGTGAGCACTTCCTGTGTTATTTGCCAATTCACGAAGAATCGCTTGTTTGTTTTCCTCACTTGTAAGTCGCTTTGGATAAAAGCATCTTCTAAATGACTAAATGTAAATGTAATTCAGAATACTGCAACGTTATTGTGCGCATGTTTAAGATGTTAACCAATCAGAGCTCGCTCAGCACACCGCACAAATGAGAACAAAGCAAAGCGGGAGAACAGAAGAGGCAAACGGGAGGAAAGAAGAAAAAATATGGAGTTCAGATTAAAAATGATTTGGTACCAAAGAGAAATTCAACATCAGTCGTTTGAGAGAATTTTGGAGTCAAACACTGCACAAAAGATACCAACTCGCACTTATTTCACACAAGTTGTTGTATGAGAAATGTAAGGCGAGCATTGAATACGAGTTTAAGCAGGTGAAATAATCGTAATTTATTTTATGTTGTCTGTTTTTAAGACACAATTGTTTTTACAGTTTTGTTTATCAAGCAGTTAATCCTACTGTACAGTGTTACTTCATTGTGAAATGTGTGCACTGAAATACAATTTTGAAGTTGACTTACAATGACTGAAATTTCAGGTTAGTTAACCTTACTTTATTTTATGTTGTCTGTTTTAAAGACAGTTAATTACAGTTTTGTTTATGAAGCTGTAAATACAGTTACTTCATTGTGAAACATTTTGTTATGCACTTCTTGTGCACTGAATACATTAAGAATGTAGCATGTTTGAAAAAGCAAAAACAATTACCAAAATAAATCGCAATTGCAATATTCATAAAAAAAAAAAAAAAAAAAAAAAAAAAAAAAAAAAAATCGCAATGTGATTATTTTGTCCATATTGCATGGCCCTATACCTAGCACAGTAGTCCAGTACCTAAAGGATGGAGCTAGACTCACTGCAGAATGTTGATTGGTTGACAGAGAATTGTCACTTTCAGTGTTACAAGGGGAATGACAACACGAGGTGCCATTTCTTTTTAAATGTACAGTTGAAACACAATGAGAGTGCACAGCAATGTACCACTGTATATCCCAAGAAGCAAGAACAAGATCTGCTGCATGTCCTCCGTTGTTATTTCTTCTTCACATTGATCACTACTTTCCGGCATCAAGTAAGGGTACTATTGACGGTGAAAACGAAAGGCAGATCAAGGATTACCGTCCCAAATCGTAGCGTACTGTACTGTACCGGTCTGTAGAAACAAGTCATTAATATGCTACTCAGACAAGAGCTGATCTCTTCCCTGCAACATGAATATAAAACCAGTAACAGCAGCTGGACAACAGAGGGATAGTTTATCATCTCTGATTTTGTGCTGATGAGGACAAACCATGATGAAGAAAAGACACTCACCGACAGTACAAACTTTTGGTCGATGTATTTTTTGGCAACATTGGGCTGGAAGTCAGGTGACTCCAGGAACCTTAAGAAGAATTCATAAACCAGCTGAAGAAGGGAGAAAGAGAAGGAGAGAATGAGAGATAAAGATTAATACATGATTAATGTATCTGTCAGGCCCTCTTGGCCACCAAAACAATAAAATGCTGCCAGTTCTGGACTTTTTAATAATTGGAGACAGACGGTTTGTTCCAAAACCTAGTGAGCTGCCTTGCTGAAATCAAGCCGGCAGGAAACCTCAGAAGTGACTGGAAAGCTACGCTCTAAACAGGTATACCTGCAGGTGGGGCCAAGCGGCCTCCAGAGTGGGTTCATCCTCTTCGGGGTCAAACTCGGCTCCCGTGGGATTGGAAGAGGGTGGCAGAGTCCTGAACAAGTTTACAGAAAACTGAAAAGAAACACACATTATCCGTCATTACATGAACAGAGAATTTCAAAGCAACAGGCATTACAGACATTAGAGAAAAAAAATAATAACTTACTGGTAAATTAATTGGCTTTTTTGTGAAAGCGACACAATACAAAGTAGTATTCATACAAAGCAAGCAGTAGTATTATTGTGCGGATGTGTCGTTAACAATGTCAGGGCTAACTCTTATTTATTTACAGTTTACAAAAAAATGATCATTATTATTACACTGGAATTTTGTGATCAAAATTATAATATTTTTGAATGAGAATTTTAAATGTTCCCACACCTCTCGTGCTGTTGTTTTTGCCGTTATATCCCACTTGCACCATTTTTAATTGTTGGCTTATGTAGAGATGTGACGAATTGACTTTTTTGATTGTCAAAAGTTTTCGATTTATGGAACAATGATAATGTTAAATGATAAGTTCTCCTTTGAATTCCTATGTTGATTTGCATCCTGTGTGAAATAAAACATGCCAATGCTGAAACTGGGCACAAAATAAAAAGTCACTTTTACTTATGCTAATTAATAAATCAGAATTATGGAAGCTTGTATCGGCCACTAAATAAATAAAAAGGCTAATCTTAACTTCTGAAAATTATGAATTTTTCCTCACAAATGACCTGGCAGTTTGATTGACAGGCGATCAGACCAATCATAACCCAGAATAGGCTATTTTGTCCGACAAAGCAGTCAGGGGAGTTAGTAGATTAACGTTGGTGAACTTGAACTTGAAAAATTGTGTGTACTCACGTCTTTCTGCGCTTGAAACAACATTCCTTCTGATGTTCATTCATGTTTATTTGATGCTATAAATGAACTAGTATGAAGAGATGATCGCTTCACGAGGAGCTACAGCGATCTGTCATGACACATTAAAGAGGCACTGTACGCTATTTATTGTTTAAACTTCTAGAAAAAAATTACAGTATTTTAAATATGAAACTGTTGCATATCAAAAGTAACCTGCTCTGTCTTGTCTGTCGACGCGTTGTCAGTGTCCTTTTTGCTCCGGGATGTATTTTTCACTGTGTGAGAACATGATGTGTGGCGTGAGAGCGCATGGCTTGTCGGACGTAGCAACAGTAACTAAAGGGGGGACGGGTCTTTGAGAAGGGTCAATTGTGAGTTTACATCTCGCAATTCTGCCCATCTTGCAATTCTGACTTTATTCTCAGAACTGTGTGACATAAAGTCACATAAATAAATAATTTAAAAGTAATAATAATAATAATAATAATAATAATAAGTAAATAAATTCTTCCACAAAGTAATAATTGGCATGTGATTTGGTACAATAATATAGAACAAATGGTCACAGGTGTGCACTAGTATTTTACAGTTGCTTTGAATATTAGCCGTTCAATCAGGGTTTAGAGTCAGAACTATCCATCAATTTAATAAATAACCATAATGTTTGCAATAAAAATTAAGCTCTAAAACCTCACCTCACAGAGTTATGAATAAACTGCAACAACAACACTGAAATGTCTTCCTTCTTTAGCCCATTTTCTGAATCCAAAGCATTAAATATGTAAGACCTCAAATATCAACTCTCACTTAAGTGACAAGTGGTAAGATACTGCTTAATACTTGTGTGCCAAAATGGCTGAGAGGAAGGACAGGAGTGTTACTACTGCAGAGGGGCGGCACAGCTTTCTCTGTCAAGATGACGCAATGTTTCGACCACAGCCTCAGACTGGAGAGGGAGGGGCGAGACATTCTCGCTGACACCTCACACTGACACGGGAGAGCGGGACAAGAGAGTCTAATGAGTAAATGAGAGGATGGTGGACGTGAAGGGACAATGTGCATCTGAAAGCTAAGAGGTTGGAGATTTATGATTGTGATCGTTTTACTATTCAGTCGCAGGAAATTATATATATATATTTACACACACACAGTTTCACAATATTTTCTGAGATACTGAATTTGGGATTTTCCTTAGTTGTCAGTTATAATCATCAAAATTAAAAGAAATAAACATTTGAAATATATCAGTCTGTGTGTATTGAATGAATATAATATACAAGTTTCGCTTTTTGAATGGAATTCGTGTATGTATGTATTTTAATTATATATATACACACACACACACACATTTATTTCATGAACTTCATGAACTAAATTTCTGAAAATATAATTTTGTATTGCTGATGCCTATTTAGGACACAGCAGATTTCTTCTCCAAATTATGAATGGTTGAAAGGAAACACAGGTGCCTGGGCCTTGATTTATGATGGCTAATTACCCATAATTCCCTGGTGTACAGTTACACTCAAGCAGAGTTCTTCCTTGGCCTGGCTAGTAATCGCCTCTGCATTGTTCAGGCAAAAGTCAGTTCTGTCAATTGGTCACATGATAGGCAGAGGTGTGTCCTTTCAACATGTTTTGTCCTATTATCTTCTGACCAGATGAGAATCAGTAAATCAACATTTATGTGGGTGAGAAGAAAAGAAATACTAAGAAAAAGGTAGTGGAAGCTAATGTTTGACATGCATGTGTATTTGCATGCACAAAAAAAAAAAAAAATGTGTTTGCAGTACAAGAATCAAACGTCAAGCAATCAGTGAGACGAGGTGACATTCAGGTGTCAAATGAAGATTTATGAAATAGTTGTTTAGATTATAGGTTGCCTCGCACATTTAATATGCAATATCTCCAAATCCTCCCTGCCACTTGTCACTTTGAATGAGTTCTTGTGACTCATGTGAAAGGTGCGTCACACGATACAGTGCAGCTGAGGCATCACCTTAGTGTGTTTGCGATTCTGAGGGATCTCAGAATGGTAGGAGAGGATTAATGTTGCCATGGAAACTGAATTAGAGGGGCAATTTTCCATTTAAAAAAAATATATATATTATTACATTTGAGAAAACTGCCAAGTGATTTTTGAAATGCAGTACCATATTTAGCTTCTGTTTTGACCACTCAAGAGAGGAACACATTGCTTAAATGCACAGGAGCTATGTTTCCATTTTGGCTTCCAACAATAAGACGATGATTCCACTCCTTTACAGCGATGCATTTTTGCCCCTCTTTAAAGGTGAAGTATGCAGTTTCTGTGACACTACTAGCACCTAGCAGAATTACAAAATAAATGCACAATGCTGTAAGGTATTGAATCGTCCATTGTAGTGTGTTGCATCGCAATGTCCAGTTCACTTTGATATGTTCATGACCTGGTTAATCTTCTAAATGCAGGTCTAAATGCAGTTTTTGGCCTAGGGGCATATGATACCACAATTAAAATGTCCCACGATCTGCTTTTTAAGAAATATCATAGTATCATGCCTAGGGATGTGAAAGAGTAGTCGACTAAACGGTACAGCTGCAACTAGTTGACACTGAAAACAATAGTCGATTGCACGGGGAAAAAAAAATACCCAAGATTTTATCGTTCAAATTACTGTTGTTTTAATGTTACTGTGACGAGCAAAGCACGCCCAAGGTCCGTGAAAACAAAGTGAAGATGGTGGCGCGAGCGTCCGTGCGCATCAGATTGATGCTTTTTGAGATGCTTTTTTGCCAACCTGGGGAGAGCTGGAGAAACTTAACTTCAGCCATGAGTCAAAAATTATTATGGCCTCCTTACTAAGTATTATGCAAGCCATTTCATGCCAGCCCGTCACTGGGTCTAACATTTACAGTATATGAGGCACAATGTGGTAGGGGCACCACAAATGGCTTAATGCATAACCCCACAAGAGATGGTGGACATGCTGTAACTGAACTCTTCCATCATGATTGACAGCCAATACAATGTTATGTAATTCAGATTAATACATTTTCATAATCACTAAGCCATAGCGTTTCAAATTTATTAAGATTTATTGTTCAGCATTACTTGAGCATTTTATAACTTGCATGGCTTGTTGATGTCTTCCTCTTATCTGAGGAAACATAAATGACGGAGTATTTTAAGATAATCCATGCGATCATCGAATCCAGAGGATTAAGTTAACTCAAAACAATATTTCACCTTTCCACATCGAACCCAGGCCGTTCACCTTCAGGAGTCAGGAGTACCGCGATTACTGTCGCCTACTGTTCGTCAGTCAAAAGGCGCGAGTGGAAGGGGGATCGAGCGGGAATCTTTATTGGTGTCGATTTTCAGTCTCTTTTTAATGATAGGCTTTACGCATCTGTCAGTCATCCCTCACTTGCTATTTGGGGGAAGAACCTAGTTCGCAATTCACTGAATCGCAGTTCACTGAATCTCGCACTCCCTTCTGGCAGGCGCACCTGTTCGCAATTCACTGAATCGCAGTTCACTGGATATGAATACCCCTGGAAGACCTGGAAGAGGACCAGGCCTGGGACATTTAAGATGCGTTTTGTTTATGTAGCCTATGTGGGCCAAGAAGCAGCTGCCGTT
The DNA here is from genome assembly GCA_037194245.1 of Opsariichthys bidens. NCBI lineage: Eukaryota > Metazoa > Chordata > Actinopteri > Cypriniformes > Xenocyprididae > Opsariichthys > Opsariichthys bidens. Next base: position 3,844,156 of record CM074279.1, read on the forward strand.
TACTTTTGTTTCATTTATTTTGTCAATAAAAACTATTTAAAAGCATTTTAAATAACACCTTAAAATAATACCTTAAGAGGTAGGCTATTCTTTTAATTTTAACTCAGATTTTTCATACGTTTTTCTTCATGTCAGTCGTGGCGAGCTCAGAAATGACCGCTCGATAGGCAAGCAAGGCGCGGGAGTATTTTGAATTAGAAAAAAAAACTCAAAAGTTTTATGTAAGCGGTGTCATGATGTCAAACTGGCATAATTCCACGGGAGCCATGCATAACCATATTCAGTGCATACTCGTAGGTGTGATAGCCGAGGTAAGTAATGCCCATTGCATCATTCGCTTCAACATTGACTTATCTCTGAGATGACAGCAACAAGACATGTTACCGCTCCGTTTTGTTGAGGGAGAAGGCTTCAGAAAAGTCATAACACAAGTGTACTGCATTTATGACCTGTTTTTAGCGGCATTTATAAGGGGGTTTGACTGTTTGATTCATTGTTTCAAATGGATCATATATACACACACAAGTCTAAGGGGGTTTCTTACTTTAGACTAGTCGAAAACTTCAGTTTAAACGAATGATCAATTAGTTGAAGCACACATCCCTAGTCGTACTACAGGGCATTCTTTCAGTTGAAGTTCTGGCACCTGCCTTCTCATCACATGCTAACACAATCATGAAAGTTTATTATTTGCATCCGTTTGAAAGCCTCTCCGGTTAAATGTTTTATTTGCACGCTGTACACCTGAAGCACGCACACAATAAAAGCCTTTCATACTGAACTAAACCAAGTTATCTTTCGCATCGTATTACCCTTAAACCGTCAATTACACACCTAGTTGACATAAACAGTCGATTATATCTTAAATGAACGTAAACAGTTGGCAGAAGATGCGTGTCAGTACATTAGATCTGTGCATTCTTTCTTAAAGTGACTGCAGCCTAATAAACCTGCTGCCATGTCATTAATGCCAATCAAACAACAACACTCAATGCTCGAGTGAATAACTTTTGGAGCTTTAACAAGAATCTAAGTAAGACTACGCAGTTTTTATTTTTACATTTGATTACTATATTCAGTTTTTGTAGAAGGCTATTAGCTGAATATTATACTGTTAGACTTGCATGAAAACAAGCATTTTATTTGTATGAATTTTCTATTGTATTTATCCTATTGTTTTTAATTTAGCTTCTTTGTTTTATTGTATTACTTACCGTTTTATTATTGCAATTCCGTGCAAAGGTCATCCTTACCATGAAAAGAGAGTTTTTACCAAAGTTTTTACTCTTTCTAAGTTGTTCATTTAGGTCTGCAATATACTGTGTTAATGCAGTGTAACAGAAATGAAGAAAATTGCCCCGTTTATCCACCAAATATGACGTAAGCAACAATGCTTACAATAATGCTCCTCTTTGGCAGTTAAAGAATGGGTAACACTTTACAATAAGGTTCATTAGTTAACATGAACTAATAATGAAGTGCACTTCTACAGCATTTATTAATCTTTGTTCATGTTAATTTGAAAATATACTAATACATTATTAAAATCTTGTCAACATTAGTTAATGCACTGTGAACTAACGAATATTAGTAAATACAGTAATAAATTTTGCTCATGGTTAGTTCATTGATGCATGTCTGCATATTTGCGCCCTCTCACCATGATGACAGCTTCTGGGTAGATGGACTCTGTGACCACGTCACGGTTGTGTGTGATATACTCCACCATTTCATTAAGGCCGGCTCTCTTCACCTCCTTGTACTTGAGATCACTTAGTGGATCAGTAACAAAGTCAAAAAGCACACAGCACTGCCGCAGTTTCTGGACAAACAGTTCTTCTCGATCGATGGGTGGGGCATCTGGAATAGAAGACACAATAAACAAAACAGCATGAGTGACACCTGTCAGGCAGGAGATCAGCAAAATAGTCAATCGAACTAATCTGCAAACCTCCAAGGGAAGATTTCTAATACCTCTTACTGTGCTGTTTCACACCATCACACCATTTAAACAGAGTTTCAATTTAGGAGGCTCTCTGGTCCACCAGAGTCTCATTTACACCCTCCTCTCACCTTGACCGTGAACCTCATGTCTGTCTGTGTGTTGTGAACTGTGTGTCCCTGCATGAGCTTGTAGAAAATAGCACTGTTCTGCCAAGGCAGCACACTGCTGCAATTATAAGACCATAATGGCTGAACTGGAATCAGATGACCAAGTCCTAGGGTTTAATATTTTTTAAAATGTAATTTATTTCTGCAATGGTAAAGCTGAATTTTCAGCATCATTACTCGAGTCTTCAAGTATCACAAACTTCAGAAATGTTCAAATGTGCTAATTTGGTTACTTAAGAAACAGTTCTTAATATTATCAATGTTAAAAACAATTGTACTGCTTAATATTATTGTGGTTTTTTTCAGGATTTCTTGATGAACAGAAAGTTCAAAAGAACAGCATTTATTATTAGAAACAGGATTTCTATGTAACAATGCAAAAGTTTTTACTGCCACTTTTGTTAAATCCTTAAAACTGCAATTGATAAAATTACAAATAAAACTTTGATTTAGTGATTAATTTGCATCATAAAATCCCCATGTGGCATTTTCTCACATATTAAAATGTTTTAGTAAAACTATATGCAAGGTTTTATGGAAACATTTAAATACATTTTAATCGACTAATTAGTTGACGAGAAGTGGCTTAAAGGGACAGTTAACCCAAAAATTAAAATTATCTCATGATTTACTCACCCTCAAACCACCCTAGCTGTATATGGCCATCTTCTTTCAGATGAAAACAATTGGAGATATTTAAAAATATCCTTAAAACGTCCAAAAATAGTTAACTTGCACAACGTAGTACACAATGACATGATGTACTACACCTAGAGCGCAATACGTCATGGCATAGTGTAGAACATCCTGTCACCGTGTACTACGTTGTACAAGTTAACTGCAGCTGAAAATACTGAAAACACTAGTTTATCAATTAATTATTAATATAGCAATCTCCTTGCCTTTTTCCCCAGACAAATTCATAATCCTTACTTCTGCCAGTGTGCTGTGGCAAGCTTTATGTGTTAACTTGAACGGAATTGTATGAATTAAAGGCTCTTCATTATGCGACTTTCAACTATGTGACTTTTTACTTGCATTTTTAAATCTGTGTTTTGATAGACTTGAATCTTATAATGAGCTTTTTATTAAAACATTGGCCAATGTTGGCCACTTTTGACATGCAACCATGTATGTTACTTAAGTAAACAATTATTTTTTTTTTATTGTTTAAGGATTTTTGTCCAGAATGTAGAACTAGGGCAAAATACAAATTATTTTTACAGTGTTCCCGTACCTTTTGAACAGTGATCAAGATGTGGGAGTCCTGTATATATATACACACTTCTGTGACCATTATGCGATTAGGTTATCCGAATTGCGATTAGTTGACTAATGCTTAAAATGAACGACCAGAAAAAAAACTTTAGTCGAGGGCGGCCCTCGTACATATAAATGAAAATAGTTATTCTAGTGTTCATTTAGTGAAAAAACCTTAATTGCTTTAAATATTTGCAACAAATGCCCATTGTGGGTTTTTTCTCCCATTGAGCTTTTCCAGACCAAATATACAAAGGGAAATAATGTAAAGAGAAGATATATACGGGAATGTAAATTGAAGATATAATTGTTTTGCCTCTATCACAAAGTCATACTAAGTACTACAAGTATGTTTCACCATTTCCACAAAACAAATTATTCAGTCAGCAAATGTTATGCAACTCAAACATGCATCAGGCTAACTCAAGGCTAACTTCAGTGATCCTGAAATATTTAAATCAGTAAAATATCTACAATTTGTCATTTTAAAATCCCACAGAAGAGGCATTACATCAGTGTTTTTTGTGAAACAGACCCCGTCCATCGAGATGGACGGCACAGGGTAATGAGGAGAGGATGGGGGATTGATCCACTTTTCAGCAGCATAGGGGACGGAATAAAAACGCAGGACTAAAATCTGGGGCACAGATGACAGCTTCAATGAATCTATATTAAACGGGATCCACAGAGAGCTGCACTGCAGCAGCTCAATCAGAACATTCCAACTTCCCGTTTCACATGTCACCAAACACAAATGGCACAATGCCTGAAATGTAATTGCAGAAGAACAAACAGTACAAACAGCTTTTATTGTGAGATTTATTATTTTTTCATTATCAATCTCTTTGAGAGATTGATCTCGTATGAAATATATGTACCATATCTTTAACCCTGCTGACACTAGTGAATTCTTTCAACAATGCTTTATGCTGAATTTCCAGAATAGCTGCAGGCCATGAACCTCAACATCCTGTACCAGGCCAGCAGCCTGAAGTAGGAGTGTGATTCGGAGATCTTATGCAATGCCAGAGGAGAAGGTCTGAGAGTGATGAGAGGAGGAGGACGTAATGGAGGAAGAGGATAGCCTGCTGCCAGCAGGTTTTTCTGCTGATGAATGCACAGGATGGCTTTCATATTGATCTAATCAAATCAAATATGCACTAGTATATACATATAAAGTATGAAACAAAATAATCAGAAGTCAATGATAAATGGTGGGGGTGTAGGAAATTTGAGACACATATGGATGGCTAATAATTTATTTTAACGCTTTTATGTATTGGGGGTGGCAATATACCGGCGGAAACTACAGAGGTCGGCAATACTGTGATATAAATTTGTTAAGCGTTCCAAATTCATTCAAATGTGTAATACATTAGATATTAAGCCAAATATGAATTACTAATACTTAAAAATGTGTATATTACTTCATATGCACATGTATGTATGGTATCGGATGAAAAATAAGAATATTGTGTTTTGACATATTACCATAGTTACGCACTACCAAGGTTGGGGTGAGAATTGTTTTTTTTTTCCAAAATAAATGGAAACATTCAAAGAATCCCAGAAAAAAAATGCATCAAAAAGGTTTCCACAAAAATATTAAGGAGCACAACATTGATGAGAAATTCATCCACCAGATTTCTGAAGGATTGTAATTATATTTCACAATATTACAGCACAATTGGTGAGCACAAGAGACTTCTTACAGAAGCATTACAAAAACCTACTGACCTCAAATTTCTGAACAGTGGAGAGCACCAAAGCTGCTCCAGGACTCATTAGGACCTGAGATAAATCTCTTCAGGTTTGTGTTTAGCTTAAATAATGCAAATCACTAATAATTAAGCATCTGCAAGGAGACATCTCAGCGCCATGAAGATAATTGCAAGATAAACTGTTATTCCTATTATCACAGTGAGTGTTTGAATTGGATTCGTCACAGTGCCAGTGACACCTGTGAGACTGAGAGTGTGCATGTGCACACAAACCACTTGCAGACTACGGCAATCGTGTTACGTCATGTATAAGTATACTCAGATTTGTATAGTCTAATTTCTTTTGTTTAGTGACCATATTTTGTGAAATTTAGATTATTTGATCTTTAGAGTGAAAATTACTGTAATGATGCTGATAATGATAAATGATACATTTAATACTTAACTTTTCAAAATCCCCCAGCATAAACGTGCATTATAATATGTCCCCTCTGAATTGTTACATTTCATTTACACTGCTTCAGATATGAGGTCTTTATACCCCCGTAATTTATTTCTATTGGTCAGTCAGAACACAAATAATAAAGTAATGCAGAATCTGTACTCTAAATCTAGTGACAAGCCAAAGATTTGCACCCCTACGCTTATGCTAAAAACAGAAGGAGATGTTTCAATGTTTACTTCTATCTGCCCTGAAGGCACAGGTTTAATACAAATACTGTTATTCGTCAATAACGACGGGTAGGCAACTAATTATAAAGGCTGAATAGACAGCAAGAAAATATTAGAGAGCATACAAATTGGACTACAACAAATTGGACGGGGTCATATATGGCCAAAAAAGATCATCAGTATTTTTTGGTTGAATGGAGATATGCAGTATATTTTCATGCATGTTCCACTTTTTCTATTTGGAGAAAAAAAATGCTGTATTATATGGTCACATCATGACCAATTATGAATACGTTCATATTTAAGGTTATGAAAACAAATATAGCGAATGTAACCATCTAGGATATGTGCAAAAGAGGGTTACAATCACATTACATTATATTGTCCACTCCTGAGAGCAAAATGGAAATATTTGCATGTCTTTCTAAATATTTACAGACAGAATACACAGAGAAATATCTGTCACGGTATCTGACGGGGCAAGACACGAATAAACTATACAAGTTAACTGTATGTTATGAGTTTGCATTTTGAAGCCCTCAATATAATAGGTCTCCAATTCAGAACAAATTGAATTATGCACTTTCCGAGCAGCAGCTCACTGAGTCCTCCACGATTTTTCAGATGTGCTCGTAATATCAATCTACTGCATATCAATACAGGATTTGCCTCATCCTTTACAGTTATATATATATATATATATATATATATATATATATATATATATATACACATATACATATATATACACACAAAGCAGACACTTTAGCAGCACACGGTCAAATGTCTCACAGAGGACCTATTCGATTATTTCAAAGTTGTCACAACTCCTGCAAATCAAACCGGTATGTGACTGCGACACTGGAGCTGGAGAACCCGCAGGGAAGCATTTCTCTCTCGCTCTCTGTCTCTCTGTCTGTCTCTCTCTCTGTCTCTCATGCACAAACACACAAACAAATGACACACAACAGAGCTTCAGCTTGTCATGCAGTCCGCAGTGATTATTGCATAATGAGCCGTGGTTTTCCTTGAGTCCTCCAGATTGAAAGCAGGGCGGAGCACTGGAAGGAGAGCCCTTATGAATGTAGGATTACTAGACCTCTGGCAGAAATACAAGTTGCCTTCTGCTGGAACCATAATTCCCAAACTTTTTTAACACTGGGGAATATAACATTAATTCCTGTAAATAATATTTGCTGTTTAAGACATAAGAAAAAAAAACACTGTATAAACTATTGATGCTCTGATCAGGATTTGAGCCACTGATACAGACTACTGATTTCTTTTCATCGTAATCGGCCCATAGCAAGATCATTCAGGCTTTATTTATGTGCATTTTTAATGATTTCAAGTGGCATACTTACAAGGTTAGTTCAGCCCAAAATTACATTTCTGTCATTAATTACTCACCCTCATGCTGTTCCAAACCTGTAAAACCTTTGTTCATCTTTGGAATACAAATGAAGATATTGTTGATGAAATCTGAGTTTTTTATATATATATACATATATACCACATTCATGGTCCAGAAAAGTAGTAAAAACATTGATAAAAACTAGTCAAGTTGACTACAGTGATTTAACCTTAATGTTATGAAATGACGAAATTAATTTGTGTGCAAAAAAAAAAAAAAACACCACAACAACTACTTTATTCAACAATTTCCTCTCTGCCCTATAATTCTCCTACACGGTTGAAGACATATTTACGTCAGAACACGGACTCATTATTGGCCGGCTCCAGCGTCAGCATCACATGCATACAACATACAAGATCGATCACAGATTTATTATTGTCTACTAATGTTTTGTGGTTTTGCCACATCAAATTGTGATTGGTTCGTGAGATTGTCTAGTGACTCCCAATTGAATCATAGAATGTGATTATAGGGCGATACCGGTCTGCGGCAGATCGATCAGAGCACTAATATACACTATATAAAAAAGGCACAGCTAAATGACATTTATTAAGAGTTATAATATTTTTTAATATTCTGTAATTGTAAATAAATGATAAATATAAGACATATGATAATTAGCCGTTTATGCCTGGCTTTCAATTATAATGCTGTGTTGAATGGTTAATTACTTTTTTTTTTTTAAGCCCAGAAATAATAAAATTCATCCAGTACTTAGATAGATAATAAAATTACAGGAGTGAGGAAACAAACAGGCATTTATGTAATCTGGGAGTTTTTATAGATTTGTGTGTGCATCCAAAGCACAGAAGCACATGTACTGCGAGCAAACACTGAGTCCTCTTTCGAGTCCTGCGCTTGAACGGAAAAATTCACACAAAAATTGTCAACACGCCCTTCTTAGCGATTATTATAACATAGTAGGTTATGTCTTTAGTGAACTCAAACACTCGAAAAAGAATGCATGTGTTCAGTATCGGTGTAGCCTACTCTATCATTATGTCTTAAAGTGACAACAGTTGCATTCCCGCTGTCTGTATGTGTTTTTAATGTTAAACAAACAAAAAGACCGAATAGCTATTGTAATTTAATTATTAATAATGATTAATCTTTAAATTAATACAGTGAAGATTACTTGCAAAGTTGTTTGTCATTTGATTAGCTACTTTCAATTTCTGTACCTGAAAACTGGTAGATACCTGAAAAACCCGAAAAGCACTGTTGATTTTATTTGTATCCTCTCTCTACTGTATTTATTTGTGCTGTTGCTTGTAGTTTGAATATTTGTTCTTATTTTCATTTGACCGTAATCATTCTTTCCCTGAACATATACCGAACCGTATCAAAACCGTGACCCTAAAACCGAACCGTGAGAAATTTGAACCGCTGCACCCCTGGTTTTGACCCGGCTTGACTTTTTTCATAATATAAACACTTAGAAGTGAGACCTCATCACATGGCCAACACAGTTATGCTAACATGCACATTACTGAGACAGCACAAGAAATCTACATCTCTTTAGCAAAGATAAAACAGATGAACTAGGTCAATAAGTGCAAACAACAAATAATATTCAAAAAATAAAAAATATATCCAGAGGCAACCCCATAGCAAGATTACAATGTGACTATTGTGGGCCAATTCACATAAAACACCCAGTGCTTTTGAAGAGCACATGCAATGGCCTAGGGGCCCCTAGACAGATGACAAGGAAGAGAGAGGAGTAGTTGTGCATGGTTCTTAGGGCAAGCTGATTAAAATAGTATTTTAAAATGACCAGTGGTCACTAGTTGTGTGCTGTGACAATCGTACGCTCTCACAAAACCTAAAGAGAAGCTATTAATGCTAACATTTGACCTCTTGTCCCACATGACCAAGGCAATATATGTCCTCTCACATGCTCTAAAGCTGCACTTACAGTAACCCCTCCAAGATAATGAGCTGTGTTCAGTGTTTATAGTCATACAAGACTGTTTTCACAGTAGATGTTAAGCTAAACATAACCCAGGCCAATTATCCAAATTACGGCTCAATGACCTGCATGAGCTGGCAAACCAAACAGGACTGGCTGAATGGTCTTTAGTCAAGGCATAAGATCAGGAGGTAAAGCTCCCGTTTCACATATGATACAGCAGGGCTCGACGATGAGGTCTGCCCGATAACCTGGGGTGAGCATGAAAGACTGCTGACGGAAGGGTCACGGTTCCATTATCACGAAAGTTTATCAATTGCACATGTTTTTAAGCCTTGCCAACTGAAATATTCTAGCGTAAGAAGAAGTGAAAGAGAATATGGTACGGCTCAATTCGGTACTCGTGTGCCATGTGGGAAGTTGTGTCGGAAAGCCGCTCAGACAGCGTTGGGATCTCTTTCACATCGTCTTGCGCTTGAATGGACAACTCCACACAAGATTATGTCAAAATGCCTGCATTGGATCAGTACATTAGACCAAAAAAAAAAAAAAAAAAAGTCATTTCATGATGTGGTTACCTTGCCCTTCAGCTGCACAGCACAAATAGACAGTCATAAGACTGAAAATTAACCTCCACAGGCAAATCACTGACCCTAGAGCAGGACATTTTATTTCAGTTTTCTTTCAGTTCACACTAGACCACAGCAAGACCAACATGGACTTTTATATTATACTACTTATACTTACAAGTATAGTATACTTTATAAAATAATACTATATTATTGTATTTGAATAGTACACCATTTGAGTGGACAAAAAATTGACTCAATTGTAAAATGGAAGCCAACCTGCCATCATTTTAGAAAAGCAACATGCCACATGAGGCTGTATGTACAGTACTTTTACCAAGCATTAAAGGGTTAGTTCACCCACAAATGAAAATTGTGTCATTTAATTACTCACCCTCAAGTCATTCCAAACCTGTAAAAGCTTTGTTGATCTTTGGAACACAAACTCAAATATTTTTGATGAAATCCGAGCAAAGTACTTTCAGCAAAGTAATTTACGCTTACAAGGCCCAGAAAAGTAGCAAAGACGAAGCAAAGTAAAAATAGTCCACATGACTATAGTGGTGAATGACTTGAGGGCGAGTAATTAAATGACACAATTTTCATTTTTGGGTGAAAAGCTTTAAAGGGTCATGAAACCCCATTTATTTTTTGTACATGTGTAGGTTGCATGTCACTGAAAACACTAATAGCACTCAAAGTTTATCATCAAGCGGAAAGCAATGTCGTACTTCTGGTTTAAAAAGCAAAGTAGATTTTGTGACATAGCTTCGGTCCTCGGAGTGTGTGATAGATAGGGGCGAATCTACGCCACGGGTTCTGAACGCTTCACAGCATTTATTCATGAGAAAGAGTTTGTATGTTCCAATCACTGTGCCATAGTATGCATAAGATTATAATTGCGGTATTATGTTGCTTATGTCTCATTGCCTATTGTTGTCATTCAGAGACATGGGTCATAGGTGCTCGTTTCCTCAGTGCTACAACACAAAAATGTGTTTCCCTGTGACGTGACCAGAGCTGAAGTTTTAGTGCAGGCGGTTTGTTTTGCGGTTATCCATCAGCACAAATGGAAAATATGTTCACATGAAACCGCATTACAGAGGAGAACTCAAATGTCACAAAAGTGCTGCGATGCGGTCTGAACATGAACACATAAAAAAAACACAGTCGTTATGATATACACACCGAGTGCGCATGTCTATTTACAATATGTTTTAGAAGCACTGATCATTGTAGCCAATCACAGACATATATGTTGAGCGTAAGAATACAATGGCCAACCAGAGGTGTTCAATAATCAATAATCAAAATACTAGGCTATGCCCAAGTTGGTACTTTTGACAACACTATTCCCAGGTTTATTTTAAGGAAGTAATAAATAAAGAGGTTGTTAATTTTTTAAATGTACCAATTTGATTTAAAATAAGCAGTTAACTTAGGACAAATGCATCAGTTTACGTGCATAGAAAAGTTCAAGCTTTTAAAAAGTATTTGCACAAAATGTTTAAATTTACTTAAAATCTTAAATTTAATTTAGATTGAAAAAATTTGTGTTGTTTTCTAACAGTTTGGACTTTATTAAAGAGAGAAAACCTGCACTTCACCTTTTCACTGGCATTCTCATAGTTAGATATCTTGATGCATCGTCTAGCAATATATAGATTATCGCAGAATTGCTGTATCACGATATCGTTATCATGAGCCATGTACCGTGATCATATCGTATCGTTTCGTGAGGTGCCCAGCGATTCCCACCCCTACTCTTAATTATATGTTTGAAAGAGAAAGACTTATGAAAACTACCTTAACTACATTTTTATTTGAGTGTAATTATTATATGTGAAAATATACAGCAGCTGAATATAATAACCTCTGTTAATTGTAACCTATTATATTAGAGTGCACCAAATGAGACGGTTCCCTGTATCGTTTGCAGCATTATTTGGGAGAGATTTGTTTTCAGTAAAAAAGTATCGGCCTGTATCATTCTGAATAATCGGCTATCGGTATCGGCGCATCTCTAGCAAAAACAATTTTATATTGGTCTCAAATACTGAACTAGATATTGAATATTCACCTAATGCATCTATAATTTTTTTTTTTTTTAAATCTACTGTGTTTAAAAAAGGTACCCAGCTGAAATAAAGGAGCTGAAATGCAATTTGACCACAGCACACCAAAACTGCAATGAGCATTTCATAAATACTGTGCGTTCCACATTTCCTTAAGCAACATCTTAGAACATGTTATCGTAACTTTAAAATCTTCACCGTTCAGAATGATGGTTCAGTGACAGTCCTGTATGCCTCACACAATGAGCAGTCTTTCTGCTGCCAGGACATCTGTACGGTATACTGAGATCATGCCGCTGCAGGCAACCACCGCGTGATACACAATGTTCTTCACAAAACTTTGAAAATATAGGGAAGCACTCATTCGAAAGCCTGTTCAAATATGTCATCTCGAAACTTACGTAATCCACTTATGCTGAAAAACAGAGCAGAGCTAACCAAGAAATGATCTACTTGCGCACACTGCCACAATGCATGCACAAATCAATTATGCATGTACGGTGTCGTCTGCGTTCGGTCTCTTCTTGCGTCAACTTTAAGTCCACTGGTGTATTTCTAATCATTAAGCATTTCATTGTCATTCACAATGAATATTACTTCAAACACAAGTAACATTAACAGTGCCGGTTACTTTGGGTTAGTCAATACTATAATCTGGAATACAGAACACACACATTTTTGTCATCCAAACTGGCATCATGGCAGATACCGAAGTAAAATCAGTCGCATCAATAGAATTCCTAGACAAACACTGAGATCGTTTGGCTTAGTTCTCCCACAAAGACAGGAAAAGGGAGATCTCCATGCTTCCTCTGTTTGTTTGCCATGTGGACATCCAGAGACGGTGCCAGAGCACTAGAAGCAGTGGGCCAGAAACAAACACACTGGGACATTGTTCTGATGCATACATGTGTTTGGCACCCCACATAGAAAGGTGAATACGTGAATTGGTCAAGGCTCCACAAGAACGCTCACGACGCATTGTGCAACCCAGAGTATTTTAAGATACAGTGTGGTTCATCGAGACCATTGTTGTAGCGTGTAGATGCACAACTCCAAAACTGAAACACATTGCAACAATCACTGCAGAAATTACTTTTACCACAAGGGAAAACATTTCCAACCAAACTGAAATTATAGTAACAATAGCAGAAACTCTTCTCAAAATGGAGAATCATTTTTCCAGTGAAGCCACTGACACTGACAACAGTTAACTGCCTTCCTCAGAGTACTCCTGTTGGCAAGAGAGTTTAGGCGCAGGTCGAGAGGTCACACAATTTTTCTGAATGTACTTATCGTGTGTGTGTGTGTGTGTGTGGAAAATGACTTGTTCAGCCCTGGGGACTTCTGACACAACAGTTCAAACGCATTTGAGTGCAGACCCATTCTGCACTTGCTCTATAGAAAAACAGCTTTTAAAGGACTGTGCGGCATGTGACGTCACAGGGGCACAATCGTTTCCATACGACTGCCTCTGGAGCAAGACAACAACGTCTACTTTTACATCACTGCATCGTTGTCCCCGCCCACTGGTGTTCAGTCAATGAGCAACCGATGAGGCTAGTTTACGATAAGATTGTGATAACAAGATTAAGATGCCACGCAGACGTTGTGCTATTCCTGGTTGTGGAAAAACATCGTCTTTGCATAAGCTGCTGAAAGATCCGAATGTCAAACAAAAATGCATTCACTTTACTTTTCAATGAACGTCGTAGTCACACCAGTGCGTGTTTGTACTGTACATTTTACCAGCGACTGTTTTGAAGATGTTGACGCGAGTTTATCTGGACTCTTGTGAAAACTCCCGGTATAGTGACGTTCTTACACTAGACAATGAATCTCTTACTGTATTTAAAGTGTGTTTGTATTGTTCGTTATCTTGAAAGCATTTCGTGAGAGTGCAGAAATTGCGTTGCAATCACGCGGTCAACAGACTGTCATTTGCTCAATGTTAATCACCGCAACCTTCCATGTGATAGGAATAGATCTAAATATAATGCAATAATCAACACGATTCAGTAAAAATGTGGTAAAAGTCCACATGTAATACTCATTTCAACTGCAAAGATGTCAGCCAATCACAGCAGTGGGAGTTTACACTCACAGCAGACACGCCCCTTCAAACAGAGCATTCAAATCAGGGAAGAAAACAGCTATTTATTTCTAAATTATGACTATTTTTAGACGTAAAAATCATTTTAACATTATAAGTGCACCTCAGGAAACAAATTTTACTTGTTGTTTGTTGACTTTTAAATATAAAACTTGTCGAAATGTTTTCAATGTGTGTATCAGTTCTTTTTGAACATTTTCATTTCATTTCAACAAAACCGTGATAATACTGATAATCGTGATCATTTTAGTCCGTATAATTGTGATGTGGAATTTTCATACCGTTTTATCTCAAGTGAACTCACTGTCAAGTTCAAGACCAGTTTGGCATGTCGTTTGTTACATGTCGTGTTATCCTGTTGGAAGTTATAAAAGCCCCTAAAGTTATAAATGTTGCATTTTTCGACGTAGGAGCACATGGAGAAAAAAGATAGCATCAAGCACTGCCAGTCATTCAATCGCAACTGTTTAATTCAAACAGTTTTCAGTTACATTTGTAAGCATCAACCGGTCAACGTTTTTTGATTACAAGTGGTCATAAGAAGCATTTGAAATAACTCTCTTTTGGCTGACCACTTGTGGTCAGATGACCACCTGAAATAGGCAAGTTCAGGTGTAAACAGGACCGAATATAATGAAAACATGACATTAGCTGACGACAGTGCTGAGTAAATTAAGCCATAGGCTTTCTAAGAATAATCCACATCAGATTCTAAGAAACGAACCGCAAGTAACAAGCTTAATTAGATTGAAGATTAGAGTGTAACTCTCTAAATTGTGAGCTGTGGCAAGGTTTCACTGTCCTACTTAGTGCAGACACTTGCACTGCTGATCCAATTACCGTCTACGACCTGTCATGTGCTTAAACTCCCTGCGTGGCCAGACAGGAAGGACTCTCCCTGACTGAGACTATGACAGAACAATGCAAACAGGCTCCATCTGGCACAGTATCAGGCTAAAAAATAATTCAGGGTCATGCAAGGCTGCCCTCCAACAGTTAACACAATTAGCACCACTAGCATTCACTGCGATATGTACACAACAACAGATCATTTGATTATTTCCAAGAAATCAACACCGAAGGAAGAACGATGGCTGCTCGGCTATGTTCTGTTTGGAGTCGTATCTACCTTTGAGGGCGGGAAGCTTCTGCAGTTCCCGGTTCTTGCTGAGGTTGAATCGTGATGAACTCTGTCGACGCTCCTTCTTTACAATCTGTGGCCCACCTGAGTACTTAATTTTGTTGAGCTGAGTGGGAGGTGGAGTGCTGTTGCTCGGACGCTTGCTGGCTGTCTGCTGGGCCTGGGGGAAAAAAACGGAATGTTCAGGATCAAAATGGGCACATTATATCATTCGATGCAATTACACCACTTTTGGTCACAAAAGGTCAGACTCCAATGCCTCCTCATGGCAAACACAAATCGAAGAAACAAAATAATGCGACAAATAAAGGAAAAAGCAATTCTGCTAGTCAGAGGGAGGGGAAATTTTAGTGGAGAAACATTGGGATACACCATCAGTGCTAGAACTCATTAATATCTAATGAAGCTGTTTCTGGTGCCAAACAACTGAGCACCTGTGACAGTGGAATTTGTAGTTGTAGAGAAAAGCCACACATGTGTATCGATAAATTTGAAGTCACAGAGAAAAATCTTTTAGGAGTTGTTAACTTCTAACTTCTAACCTCCCCAACACACAGAGACACACATACAGACACACACACACACACATGTTGTGTTTATGTGTTTTGTGGGGACTTTCCAAAGGCGTAATGGTTTTTATACTGTGCATTCTGTACCCCCCCCCCACCCCCCACCCCCCACCCCCCACCCCTAAACTTAACATGTTCTTAAAACATAAAATGTTCTGCTAGTTTAGATTTTCAAAAAAGATAATTCTGTATGATTTATAAGCTTGTTTAAAAAGGTCCCCACAATGTCAAGATTTACTGGTTTTACTTACATTGTGGGGACATTTGGTCTCCATAATGTAAGGAAAACAAGTACACACACAGACAGACACACACACACAGAGACACACGCACACGCACACGCACACACACACACACACAGACACAGACACACACACAGCAGTAACACCTTCTTAAATTCTTCCCAACAGGTGCACATTTCCTAGTCCATGAACAGCAAATTAAGAAACTCATATGGTCATATTTTTGCTATTGTTGTTGCATTGAATATGATCCAAAACACATTCCTACACCCAAAATCAAAAAAACGTGAAGTCAAGGACAAATTTTGCACATCTGCAAAGTATTATGTGAATTCATGCAATGCGAGTTGCACACTAGTAGAACACTTTCTAACAAAGTCATAGCTTTTCTTGGATGTTTTTTCAAGCACAATCACAAGTTCATAAACACAACTGCTCGAATCTGCCGCTATGAACATTGTCAAGTTCCACACTCTCTCACTTTCACAACGCATGTCCGTGAAATGTCGTGCAAAAGTGATCTGTGTTCCTGTAGGGGTGGGCAGTGTTCAGAGATCAGAGGATTTTGACCAATCTTATTTGAGCATCTGAACGATGGTGCGTAGAGACACGTGCGTTCGCGCATTACTTTGTTAATTAACTATTCTATATTTGCTGTGCCGGTATTACAGAAATAAAGCATCTGCTTTATTACCATTTCAGTCAGAATCTATATGTTAATGTCTTATTAAAAATATCGTCATATCAGAAAAAAATCCAATATATTGCATCCCTAGTCTTAAGTGAGCGTAAACACAAAGAAATAGGATGTGTATCATTATATTGGATCTGTGCATTCAGTCTTAAAGTGACAGCAGCCTATAAATACCTGTTATTAATGTTAATCAAACAACAAAACACAGCTTTAACAAAGTTTAATCTAGATTTAATTCATACAGTGAACGCTAGAGCTGCACGATTAATCGTAAAAGATCGCGATCTCGACTCAAGCACCCACGCGATATTATTTTATTAATGCCAACAATTCCTCCACGTCTTTTAAACCTTCAATATGTGTTCGTGCTGCCAGAGCCAGAGAGAGCAGTTTTGAACCACACTTTAGTTATTTCCGTGTTACAAATATTCAAATGATCACAGAAGTACTGAGATATGAGTTTTAAGTTAGTATATAAACACTGATGTCTACGATAGCAAACTACCTTTGGAAGGGAATTTGGCGTGTCAAATAACAGTTGTATCAATTACATCTTATTCCACTAGGTGGCGAAAAGTGACAATTTTTTTTTTTTATTGAATCATTCATTCAAAATCCAGTAATGAAACAAGTGTTTATTAATGAGTCATTGAATTCCTTCAAAATCATTTAAATAATTCAAACATTTTCCAGCAGTTACAGTCCAGCAATTCATATTTTGTCAGAACCTCTAGAAAATGACATGTTATTTTGTCTGGCTGTATATTCAGAATCTTGAGAGAATTGCGAGTGATTCTCATTTTAACCAGAATTGTGCAGCTCTTTTTACATTTAGTCATAATTATTACATTTCTGTACCTGAACACACAGCAGTTAATTCCTTTATTTGTAACCTTGTTATATTGTATTTATTTATGCTTGTAATTAGTGGATCCGATCTTATTGTTTCACTGACTGTTCAGTTGCCTTACAATAATTCAACTTTATTAGATAGGCTAGCAGTTTTTGTGGTATCGAAGTATCCCGTACCGAAAAAAACGCAATATGATCTGTTGAACCACTAGGTTAGAGTAACTCAAGGCGGCTTTTTATCCACATTTACACTCAATTCTCTGATCCACTATAAACGTCTAAAGTCTTTTCCGATGGCGAAACATTATAATACCCATGCAGCCACTTTTGTAACACAAAGCAACGAACCACATCAGTCAACAATCTGCAAGCAAACTGCCTCTCAAACCCGTGGGAGTTGAAGTCCACAACTAATCTAACCTACATACCTCCTTATTACCATATCTAGATTCAGCCCACATTAAACATTCATGAGTAGCCTGAGCTACACCATCAAATAAATATGTGTCTTCAATGCAAGATGAGCGTCACAGAAACCATTTCGACCATAGGTGAGAACTACAGTATTACAGCAAGCGGGACTGTCCCCAAAACAACTCTGTACCATTTTTCTGCCCTTGCTTGCCAGGCTGTACGATATGACCCCAGTGAGACTTTGTGTAAAAGCCAAGGCATCTGTCTTTTATGATTAGTAAGTGGTATAAATCTTAGCTAATACAATATTTCTGACACTGCCTGAACTTCATGTGAGGCTAAGAATAATTGCAAAGGCAATTAATTGGCCGCCAGTGAGAATGTCACTCTAAGATATCCGAGACTGCCAATTTTGCCTTACGACAAAATAAATATTTCACAACGCTTGAAATTAGTCTCAGGCAGCAAAATTGAGGCGAAAATCACACAGCGACTGTGCACGAGGCTTTTGATAAGAAGGACATTGATTGAAAAACAAAGCTAATCTCTTGTTTAGAACACAGAATCAATGCTAAACCACAATGGATTACTAACCCCATGGCTGAAGCGGTTCAGATAGCTGGAGAATGAGCAACATGTAAGTGTGTGGCGTTTCCAAAACGAACCTCAAGGTAAAATGCTTTATGCGTTGAACGATTTTAATGAAGAAAAAAAAGAGACACTGTCCAAGCAACAAGAGGTATGTGTGTGTGTGTGTGTGTGTGTGTGAATAGACTGCCGCTGTGAAACACATGTTGAGACCGGCCCATAGCATTGCAGAGCTGGCCTCAGTCACAGGGGTTGCATGACTGAGCCCGACTTAAAATAGACCAAATCAATAAACTTCACCCGCTGCTACGTCACACTCTCTGCCAGTTGATGCCAGGTTCAGCAGTCAGTATCACTTTGAACAACAATGATATATTTCAGTGCCCACAGGGTTTACAGAGACAAGCTATTATGTCAATACAACCGCACACTTAGAAGGATACGACTCAATACCTAAATGCATATAAATTTAATTATCTAGCAACTCACTGCTGATGGAAAAAGTCTTTCCTTTATCACGCAGAACGCTTCTTTCATAAGGTCTAAAGAACAAGTCTGAATGGATACGGACACCACAGCAACAATAACTCAAAAGGAAACTGCTGTAAACAAACAATGCAAGTCTACTTTCCTGAAATCTGCACATTAAACGCTAAACTGACTGAAGGAAAATTTTTATAAACTTTTTTTTTTTTTATGAACATGCAGGCACATCCTGTGGAAATAGTATTTATTAGGGACGCACGATATATCGGCCACCATTTCAGTATCTGTTCAGTTTTTAATGTTATCGTTATTGGCCAATAAATTAAAGCTGATAAATAATGGATTACTTCCTTCAGCTGAGACGCTTCAGACACGCACTACCCGCCATTATGGTTTCAATTCCTTGAAATATGATTGAAATCACTTCAGTTAAGTGCAAAGCACAGCGCAAATTTGTCATATAGGCTACGTGATATTATAATAAAAACATAATTGTGTGCTTGGGACATGGCTTTTGTTTTTATTATCAGGCTCTGAAAAATTATATAAAATTTTTATTTAATTTATCAGCCCATATATATCAGTTATCAGCTTTCAAATATAAAGAATTATAGGTTATCGGTTAGTTATCGATATCAGCCAAAACTTTCATATAAGTGCAGCTCTAGTATTTATTGCAATGGATTAAAAAAAAGAAAGGAAAATGGTGAAATATTGATTTGGGGCAACAGCGATTGAACGAACAGCGAATGACCTTGCCATTTACTCGATCTGTACTCCTATCACAAAATTAAGCCCAACTTGAAGACCTACAGTCTAGGCTCATTCTGAGATGGGATTTGCATTGCTTTTTGTAGAAGAATAGAACGCATCTTAAAAAAAAAACACTTCAATAAATGGGGGTCCTATCTTCCTCAGCATAAAAGTATGCACTTCCAACCTATTCTAGTGTGACGAGTCAGATGAGGTATTGGAAAAACATCTGTACTGTAACAAACATCATCCGAGTCTGAAAAAAACCCAGCAGAATCAACA
Organism: Opsariichthys bidens; assembly: GCA_037194245.1. Lineage (NCBI taxonomy): Eukaryota > Metazoa > Chordata > Actinopteri > Cypriniformes > Xenocyprididae > Opsariichthys > Opsariichthys bidens. The sequence goes on from CM074279.1 coordinate 3,864,028, forward strand.
GGAAGTGCAGCGATAACTTCACACATTACTACGCAAAATGTACGCCGCCTCGAATAGGTCACTGAAACTGAATTTTAGTCTTGTGGCGTGAGAAATGAAAAAGCCCAGCTACAAGAACTCAGCAGATATAGATCTATTTGTGCCAAGTCCACTAGGCAGCCCTACAGCAATCGTTTTTAGACCCGATACGTTTTTAACAACCTTTACCTCTTCTGAATTTTCAGTTCCAGCATCCTTCCCGCCACCGGCGTTACTGTTTTTCGTGCTGCTTTTTGCAGATTTGGTTGGTTCCTGCAATGACCACAAAAAGAACACATGAGTCATAAATGCAGATGCTGATGATTTTGATCAATCCTAAAGCCCATTTAATGATTTCTAAATGGAGATGGTCTGCAAGCAAGTCAAATCATGGGCAGGTCATCCTGCAGGGCTGGTCTGACAGGTGGTGGCACCCAGAAGCCCAGTTGGACCTACATTTTGAATCAGGCAATGACACGCACAAAACATTGACTGCCATTCTGGGAATGATACATGATTTCAGTTCGCACTGTCCAGCATCATATACACAGAGCCAAACTTGTCCACTTGTATATCGAGCGTTTATATAACAATGCCCACAGCTTGTCAACTGAAACATTGACTCATGCAGGAGACATGTTTGCGTGTCCAGCTTATGCTGCAATCTGTCAACTAATACGCCTCTATTCACATATTAACGGCCGATCATAATCTCACTATAGAAAACTGATCTGTAAGGAAAACACCGGGTAAAACAGCTATCGCAGAGCCTTCCCCCAAACATATACGAGCCATATTTTAAATACAAGTCACGTTGAGCTAAAGAAAACGCTTTCTCGTGATTTAAAAATCCTAGTGAACATGTAACTGTCAGTGTTTAGACTGAAGCTATGCAGGCAAAATTGCGCCCTTTTAGCGGGCTAGCGCGGCCTTCACTCACAAAAAACAACGCCAGCAAATGCTGCAGAATAATTATTGTAAACTGAATTCTCGTACGCGTGAACAGACGTGTGTTATGATTGTAATCTGTACTTTACCTTCTCTTTTTTAGTTTTATTCGGCATTTTGCGAATGTTGTCTTTAGCCGTGCCTCCGTGAAAAGGCTTCCCTTGCACTCGGGCTCTCGCGCACACTGTTACCTCCAGCTCCCGCGCCCTCCCTTCACCAGCAACAAACTGATTGGTCGACAAAGCACGAAACTAGCTAGCAACAGCACAGAGGAATTTTTCTATTGGCCGCTCCTCGAAGCAGACGGTCTCTTGAGTTTCCCTAACGGGGTCCTGGTTGCGACGAGGAAGGGGACTACAGCTGTTGTTGACGACTTATCTATCTGGCGTGGAGGAGCAGATTGTCACGAGAGGAATTGATCATGGGAGGGAGGCTTGTGTTGGTGACATTGTCAGAATAGGGTCACCAGAGGGTATTTTGGTGGTATATGGTCGAAGCCCTTGTATACTTTTGTTTGTGAATTATGATGCAGTTGAGGTAATCTGGTTCATTTTGGGAATAATTGTCATTGTACTATAATTTACTTATATGTTTAATTCATTTAAAAGTCCCTTAACTGCATAGAGGACATTCCACTGCAATTTTCTTATCAATACAGGGTTAAACTGAACTAAATCATTTGGAGCTTCTTCTCTTAACAAGCCATACACATCTTCATCCTTATTGCATATGATGGCTTATAGAGTTTTATATCTGAACTACACAAATCTTTCTTATATTCATATAAAAAGCAGCATGTATAATACAAATGCTTATTATACATTATTTTATATTTTCATCAAAGAAGTCCATACAGATATCTAGTGCCATCTACTGGTGATATACCCTATTCCTCAAATCCATTGACACAACACATTCAATTTGGAGTCCAACTACAAAAAACAGAAACATGATTTCATTCTCAAGCATTTATTTGAAACACAGAAAACAATTTTCATAAATTTTGGGGTTCCAAACTCAAGTGTTGTACCTGTTAACCATTTCATATATTACTATTTGTTAGGGAATACAGTTCATTTAAAGGATAGCTCACGCTCAAATTAAAAAATAATCATTTACGCTCTTTCCAAACCTGTATGAGTTCATTCAACGGAAGACAAAACATATTTTGAAAGCTGCGGTCCACTGACAATCATGGTAAGGAGAAAGTTAAAATATCTCTTGTATTTCACGGCAGTTAGTGATGCAGAACTGTAGTCTAGTGATTAAATGAGTTTTCATTTTTGGGTGAGCTATCCTTTTAAATTATTAGAATGAGTTTCCCCAATGTACATGAATCATATTGACCAAAACCAGTCAAGGCAAAACACTTACCTCCAGAATAAGCAGCAGCTTCATTTTTGCCGTTATAGCTCCTCCCTGGCTGCAGATGTCAACTGTAATTTTACTGTCATTAAAACACAATGTAAACAAGTCAACCTATATCTTTAGAAAATCCCTATTTTAACAGTGACATTCCTAAACACCGTATTACTCTTCAGGTTTAATGATTCTTTTCAGTATTCATCAAAATCTGAAAAACTATTTGTATGCAAACACTGCACAATTACAAATATAAGTTCGGTAAACTCATGTTCAATATGTTCGATGAAAGCAGCTGCAGCATATTAGTATTAAATATTTAATAAAAACTAGCCTTTATATCTACATTTGGCGCACATGCAAATAACTAAATACTGAGCACAATGTGCCTCATTCATAAAATAGGAGTGGAATGGATTTGTGTAAAGTTCATAAAACCATACGGTTTCATTCAATGTGGAAAATTACCTTAGTATAGTTTTATGAATCATTTACACGTCCACTCGCTCCTGTTTTATGAACGAGGCCCAATGTGTGCACAAGGTTAAAAAAGAATGCACAAGTCTAACAGCAGCAATAAGCATATTAATAAAAAGCAAAGACAGAAAGGGTTGCTGTGATTTATTTGAGCTAGCACAGACCTTGTGCGATTACACCAACTATTTGTAGATGCTAGAGTAGCATGGTAGTAATGCGAACGTTATAACAACACAACATTTGTTCTTTAAAAAAACTGAAACTGGAAAGAAAAGCCATCAATACACAGCACAGGGTAATAAAAACTATGGAGGCCACGCCTGACATTTTCTGGCCAAAGTTGTGAATGCATGTCCTTGAAGCATGAACTCCACCAGTTCTCTTCTCTGAGCCTGGATCTTTGTGGCTCCTGTATTAAAATATCTTCATTGATTTAAATGGAACGAACAGAGGAAATGGATTTAGAGTTGAGATGTTTAATACACATCATATTCATTATGTTTTACATTACCTTTGGGGGGGGGGGGGGGGGGGGGGGAGGAACGATTTCTGCTGGAAACAAAATACGGAAACAAGTAGCTCAAGACCAGTTGCTTTTGACAAGATAGCGAAACTATTACATATATAGGGTTCATTACTTGATGAAAGTTTTCATTCTCTTAGAGGGATTCCTTCCCCAGCACCCACTTCAGAATGAATGCTTTTCAGTCCACGCTTTCACTGGCAATACCTGCCAAAAGGTTAAGAATAGACATGAAACATTCTAACTGGATCAAGCAATTACAAAGAATACTTGAAAATCACTTATTTACATTCAGAGGTAACATATACATCCCTAAACCTACTCTTGGAAGGTCCTTTACAAAGGCTCAAAACTGAATTCAAATGTGTCCAAGTTCAGTTGTTCGGTAAAAGAACCAGGAAGGGGGGAGAATGACATGGGTTCCTCAGATTCCAGAGGGTTTTCCTCTTCATTATTTGTCTGTAGTGTGTCCACACTAGTAACTTCCATCACAGTTACATCGCCCAAAGAGATTTCAATAGATTTAAGGACTTGTTGATCATCAAGATCTTCCTCTTTTGTGTTATCTGCATTTTGAATGTCAGGGTTTAAGATGGCATCCTCAAATGCTTGTTCAAATTTTGAATCCATGTTCATGGGAGAGTCTTCGCACTGTGCAAACTTCGAGTCTTCGTTCTTGGGAGATACTTCACTCTGGGCAACTGTTGAGGACCTGTTGGGGGGTTCTTCGCTCTGGGCAACTTCTGAGTCCTCGTTCTGGGGAGACATTGCACTCTGGGCAACTCTCGAGGACCTGTTGGGGGGTTCTTCGCTCTGGGCATCTCTTGAGGACTTGAGAGGTTCTTCACACTGTACAACTTCTGAGTCCTCGTTCTGGGGAGGCACTTCACTCTGGGCAACTCTTGAGAACCTGTTGGGGGCTTCTTTGCTCTGGGCAACTTCTGAGTCCTCATTCTTGGGGTGTTCTCTCTCAGCAGTTATTGAATCCACATACTTAGGTGGTTCCACTTTCAGGGAAACTTTTGAGTCCTCGCTCTTGGGAGATTCTTTGCTCTGGGCAACATCACTAGAGCTTTTGTCTTTATTGGACTCTTTACAGCTTGAGTCACTGTTTGAAGGTGTAAATCCAGAGTCTTGTTTGCCACAAACACTGGCACTGGCAGAGGTTTTAACAGCAGCGCTGCTACTGTAAAAAATGTCATACAAGTCTTTTGCTTTTCCTGCAGCAAGCGTGGTCTTTGGCTTCACCATTTTGGGGGACGTGTCTCTGGCGTTAGAAGGAAACTGAGGAGGAGGACGAAGGACTACGGTGAGCTTCTGCTCCTCCTCGGGCACTCCGGGAGCAGCCACATCGGACTCGAGAGTAACAACACATTGACTGGGAGCAACAGGTTTCGTCTGGGCAGCATTTACCACTTGTGGCACTGCAGTGGGAGATGGAAGTGGTACAGATTCGTTGAAGATATCTACAGGACTTGCAGAGGGCTTTGTGTCTTTTAATTGCACCTCTTCTCCACTAAATGCCTTGGAGATGAGGTCTGCTGACAACGCTGGGCCCTTCTGACTTCCTGTTACAGGTACAGCAGATTTGTCACTAGCAGCAGGTGGTGTTGGTTTATTTTGCACACCTGTAAAAGACTTCCTAATGACCATAGGAGATGGGAGAGCCGGTAAATTGGGATTACTTTTATTTTCGTTGAAAGCTAGCCATTCACAAGAGGGAGGAAGCACAACCTTTCCTGACAATTTGATAGCAATGGATTTTGCTGCAGCTATAGACTTGGAAAAAGGATCAAGCTCAGCATCCTTGTTTTCTTCTATCTCAGTAGGCATCTCTTCCTCTTCCTTTAGGAATTGCGCCGCCATCTTCTCTGCCTCCTTCTCCAGTGCTGTCTTCTGTGGCTTTTTTCGACCGAACTTCCCAAAGCCAGGCCGACCAGCAGCTTCGTCGTTCTTCTTGCGAAGCTTTGCAAGCAATGCAGGGCTCGGGCCACACAAGACTTTAGGAAGCTCGCTGGCTTTCTTCGGCTTTCCTGTGCTTTCCTCGTCATCTTTGAAATAACCAGCCTTGCCCTTCTGGTGCTGTGTTTTATCTTCCTTTTTTTCATACTTGCCGTTGCTTTCTTGGTCCTCGTCCCATTTTGATTTCGGCCACTTTCCACAGTCCTCATCTTTAAATTTTGACCTCTTCTCCTCAGCCTCCCGACTGTATTTGTATCTCTTATCCTCGTCTCTGCCGTACTTGGCCTTCTCCTCTTCTCTACCATATCGGCCCCGATCGTCATCCTTTCTAAATCTATATCTGTCGTCCTCTTCTCTATATCGATAATGTTCATCGTCATCTCTGTTTCTATATCTGTCCTCTTCATACCTGGATCTCTCCCCTTCTTCCTTCCTGTACCTATATGTGTATTCCTCTTCTTTCTTGAACCGGTTTCGTTCTTCATCATCTTTTTTATACCTAGCTCTCTCTTCCTCTTTCATTTTGAATCTCTCATCCTCCTCCTTGTATTTCAGTTTATCTATATCCTCTTTCTTGTACTTCTCCTTGAGTTTATTCTCATTCTCTTTGATATTCACATACTCCTCTTCCTTGCTGTACTGTGGTTTTGTCTCCACTTCATTATTGGACATTTTTCCTCCTTTGCTGTGTTTGGATTTCTTCATATCCTGATCGTTGTCTTCACGTTTTCGTTTGTGCTCTGAAGTCTTTTGGCTCTCTAAGCCAGCCTGACGGTCCAGGTTCCTCCTTTGTTCATACAGGGGGTTTTCATACATTTTTGTCTGTTAACAAGATCAAACACATGTGAGAAAATCACATCTGGCCAAAAAAAAAAATGAACAATTTGCAGTCATACCCCTGCCCTATTCTTTTGTTTGTTTGTTTATGTTTAACACCATGCGAGCTACCTTGGCTACATTCATGGCGAGAACAATGTTTTTTGTTTCTTTGTTTTTTATTTCTTTATTTTTATATTTGATTAAAACTAAATCAGGCCTTACTTCATTGAAAAATCTGTTCATTAAAGTCAGCAGAAAAATAAAGAGTTCTAAAAGATTTCAAACTAACACAATCCATCAAATTCTGGCACAAGAGGCATAAAGGAGGAATTTCATCCGTTAACAGATACATATGGGTTAGTCTGTAGTGTCCTATTCGACAGCATTTGTAGATCCCAGCGATTTAAGTGGACAATGTTTTGTAAAGTTTGTTTCCCCAACCCTACTCATCAATATCATATATGATAGTTACCTTGTATATCTCATTGTGAGAATGGCAGGTGACATGGGCCTCAGCACAAATAGGATCACCAAAAAACTCTTCACATAACTGGCAGAAGAATCCCCTCACAGGGATCAAGAACTCAGAGCCTAGAAGAGAGAATACAGCAAGAATTAAACACCAATAGTGTGTAATGATTTTTGATGGCTGATGATTTACCCATACTCTGTTCCAATGATGAGGCACACTGCAAGAAAACTACAGTTTGCATCACTGCAATCAACATGGCACCCATTAGGGAAAGAAATCATGAAGAATTCAACGATTCTGGTTCACTGATCTTCAGATTGCACTTAATGATTTCGGTTCCTTAAAGGTGCACAAGTTGAACCAAATACATCTCTTTAGCTTTAACAAAATGAACTAACAATGACATTTTATAAAAGACATTACCTTTGGCTGGCTTTGAAGTCCTCTTTCCAGCTGCTTGTTTCTTTTCACTCTCTGATTTTGCCCAAGGTCTGTCATAAGGGTCTAGAGTCTATAGGAGAGCAAGACAATGGATGACTAAAGAAGAGACGCAACTGGCAGAAATAAACCCCATTCACAATCAAACAAACAAAAATAATATCATTACATATGTATTGGCACACATACCTTTCGATGGGTTTTGCTGTGCAAATGCATGAAATAATCAAACATTGAACCACTGGTAACATTGCAGTTTTTACACCAGTGGTTTCCTGCGTCGTAGTACTCAAACTGCTCGGCAGCAGTGTCCAGGGAATGGCTGCTCAACGGAGGAGATGACTTTGGTTTTTCAGGAGAGGCTCTTGATTTTGAGGAGGCTACCTAGATTAGTTAAGGCAGTACAAAAAATGCATAAGTACGAGTCACTAATCAAGTAATAAAATAAAGAAAAAAATTAATCAAATGCTCCTGAGGTACCTAAGTTTAAAAGAATGAACAGGAGCTTTTCAAAGAAATGAATATAACACATCAAATCCTAATTGTCAATCATTAAAGTTTGTCATAGGACACTTACCTTTGCAAAATAGGCCATCTGTTTCCAGTCGGGGAGATGTTACCCATGGGTTTACTACTTGAATTTAATTGACTATTCTAAAATGAATAGTTTTAAAAAGCCATTGAAATGGATTTTATACCATATACATTAAAGATTCCAGGACACTTTTACAGTGAATACCTTTTCTTAAAATAAATATTTGTGATCATTATTATAAGGGAAGTAGTAGTTATAACTAGTTGCATGCAAATTAAGAACAAATATTTATCTACCAGCTCTGTCTAGAGTAGATAAGCCTATTGTATATAGAAAAAAAAACCCTAAAATTGATGCATATATTACAGAAGATGTTGATGTCCTGTGTCAGAATTACAATCTTCCAGCTGCACCAATCTCCAAACAGTTGTTTTAGACCAGTGTAATTATTTAGCAGTAATTAAAAACATTGTGTCTACCTTAGAGTAACCCCTTAAAGTATAAAAATAAATATCATAAAAAAAAAGGAACACAAATACATTATTTTCCCCCACACTAAAATGTTTGCAACATACAATGTGCCGGAGATATGATCCAGGTAAATTACTGTACTGTATCAAACTCAACGGTATGCTGTGATACCAGCAGGGGTACACAAAGTGCCTCAGGTGGTACACAACTCTGGAAACTTGCTATACTTAAACCAGAGATGTGCCCCGAAGCCGAATACTTTGTTTGGAAAGGGAAACAACACATTACGCGGCGCCTCTAAAGGGACATGGTGATGGGAAAAACGAGATGGGAGGCAAAATTTCAATGCTTTTGTGTTTTCTCGCAATTATATAGTCGGGTAATTATAATTTGCAGGCATCAGGGAGACGTCATCTATATGCGGGGTATTGAAATCGCTTGCACGCGTTCCCGAATTCGCAATCACAAGTACTCTGTGTACAGGAAGCGGCGGAATGGACCACACATTTTACAAAAGTTAAGATATTTGTCAATGACGCTCAGGATCGGTTGCGCACTAAATCCTCCGACACTGTCCTGTCAGTCATCTACAGTCACATACAATTTTAACACCGCTTTGTGCATCTAGGGCTCCAATGCATAGGCGGGATGCAAATTGGTATAGTGTTGACCACTCTCAAGCTGCATTCTGGTAAGTGCACATTTTATTCTGTGCTATAAAAAGCAATAAAATGACATGATATTTGGTTCACTCTCAAAGTAAGCATTTATGAACTAAAAGTAAAGGCAAGCTTTGATACAAATATTTCATGTCAGTATGTACATATTGTAACCCTTTCTAAAAATGACTATTGTGGAGTGGTTTTTAAATGTTATTTCTCAGGTTCCTGCCACAGATCTGCAAAGGTATGCATTATGATTAATCTAAGATGCAGGAATATCTTAATCAAAATATGGCGTTATATTGCTCACAGTCCTTAATCTTGCATTCAAAAGAAAATTCCCCAATGCCCAGTGATAACATTTTGATGGTTTGATTTGATCAAAGGTGGTACTTCTCCTGAAAAGTTTGTGAACCACTGGACAAAAAACAATCTTTGAAAATAGCCTAATTACGGCCTCATGACCACCCCATGAGCCGACCCTCTGCGGAAAGTAAAACTGCTTTGAATAGGCTACCGATATGACTGGAGCCTTCATCTCATGTGAACATTCATTTAAATATATTTCAAATGTATTATTGATTATATTTTTAGGGCAGTGTTTCCCAATCCTGGTCCTGGAGTACCCACAGCACATTTTAGGATACGTTTATGTGACGACAAAAAAACAAACAGAACAGTCTTTTCTTTGTATACATGAGAACGCTGTCAAAATGATCCCTGTTCACACAGATCTGTGAAAGCTAAAAACGGTGCATCATGCATTCCAGGTCAGTAGCCCAAAAAAGGTCCGTTTGCCTGTGCACATATTCATTCTTTTACAGAGCGCTCCTATCAAACGTGCATGCCTATAGACTAAACACGCATGTTGTCACCGTTTTCACGGATCCATGTTTTATTGTTCACAGAGATTCACTTCATTTCATTTTTCATCATTTAACAGACGCTTTTTATCCAAAGCGACTTACAAGGGGAGGAATTAGGGGTCAGGGGTCTTGCTCAAGGGCACTTTAGTCATGGTATCGAAGGTGGAGTGAGTGCTGTTCATTCACAATCCCCACTTTCAATTCCTGCCGGTGTGGGAATCGAACCGGCAACCTTCAGGTTACAAGCCCGACTCCCTCACCACTAGGCCCCGACTACCCATCAGATGATATGAACAGCCAAAACGTTTTTTTATTTGAAAACTGTGTCCTACAAACAGCCCCTTAGAAGTCGCCCTAATCAAACACACCGGATTAAACTTATCAGCACATTAGTAAAGAATCCAAGGCCTCAAATGTGTGTTAAATAAGAGAGACACCACAAGTGTGCAGTGTTGGAGGTACTCCAGGACCAGGGATGCTTTTAGTAGTAAAACTTTTTATTCAGGAAAAATTTACCTGCACATATTATTCACTTAAACGGATAGCTCACCCAAAAATGAAACGTTTCATCACTTATTCACCCCCAAGTTGCGCCAAACCTATATGAGTTTCTTTCTTCTGTTGAACACAGAAGAAGATATTTTAAAGAACGTTGGTAGTGAAACAGTTGACGGCAGCCATTGACTTCCATGGTTTACTGGTTACTAACTTTTTTTTTTGTGTTACACAAATTTGAGGGTGAGTAAACAATTTTCATTTTGGGGTGATCAATCCCTTTAAAAATTAGTATTAAATGTTTTGTGAAATCAATGCCACTTGAGATTATTTTTAAAGTGGCTGTATAAGTAGTGCATTCAACTGCTGGGAAATTCGTATTTACGAGTCAGGAGCACGTTTATGGTGCATTCAAGTCACTTTCATTGGAACATAGAGCTGTACCTTCTCGGAATTAACTACACAAAAAAACAGCAAGAAAATGAGGGACAAAGGATGTGCATCAGGTATGCTTTGCTTTATGCTTTTTAATTTACGAAGCCGCTGTGAACATTATCGCTACACATTATATTGTCATATAATATATATTAATGTTATAGAATCCAGCCTTGTTTCTCAGTGACGAGCCCCTAATTCGTGAAGATCAGGGTTTAAAGAAAATCCAGAGCTTCCCACTTGCATTTACAACTTTGTGGTGACGTTCACGTGCATTAAACTTGTAAATACGATATGACTTGAACACACCATAATACCTGACTATGAAAAAGCCAATCAAGAGCAAGTACCTTTCCTATATGAGAATTAGCAACTCTACCTTCGTGTATGAGGTGCTGGTTTTGGCCCCCGATTTCTCTGGGCTTCTGGTTGACTCCCTCTTACTCTGAGGGGGCTGCTGCTCATGGTCACCAGACATCTTCGAGTCTTTGTAGTCTATACCGAGAATAAGTGCCACTTTGACCAGCTCTTCGTGTTTTTGATCTGCCTCTCTCTGTTCAGCACGCAATTTAGAGATTTGGGCCATTGCATCCTCTTGGAGCTGACCGAGCTCTATGAGAAGAGGGTCCTTGTGTCCATCCTTCTCTCTTCGCTTCTTTCGAAGAAGCTCCCCTGCAGGATCAAAACAAACACGGCATAATACAACGAGCCCTTACATATTATAAAGAAAACACTTCCATTTTGCACTAAAAGGGAAATACCTTGCTGCTTTCTCAATGTCTCCACATCCTTTAAAAGATTTTCTTTTCTCTTGTGTCGCATTACTTTTTCCTTTTTTAGCTTTTCAAGCTCTTCCATGACCTAAGACAGAATTTCATTTGAACCTTAAAATTTATTCATCAGAAAAACATAGATATGAATCATGAGGTATTTAACGATTCCCAAACCTAAAAATGCAACAGTTACTTCAAATTGAACGGAATTACCTTTTGTTTTTCGCTGGCGGTATTCTTATCTTCCATTTCTTTCCTTTGAATGCCAGTGATGATCGCTTTAGAGGCCACAGCATCCAATTTAGAAGGTGCTGAAAAGATCATCAAATCATGTTAGTTTAACTGTGATTCCCTAAGTCTAAATCACCCAAAAATCTCTCATCATTTACTCACCATCATGTCATTCCGGTTGTACAGGATTTAAGACACTTCGTTCAACAGCTCGTTCCACACATCATACGTCATTGCAGATGCCCAGTACTCTCGTCTCGGTTTTCAATCCGATCGATCGAATTACAAAAGGAATAAACCACCCCTTACGATCCGAATGAAATTTAAATCAGATCTGGCAAATTCATTCCGATTGAGAATGAATTAGGGTCCGTGTAAACACAGCTATTGTCACATGATCGAGATCGTGCCGAGAGTACCTGTTCTGAGCTTGTGCTGCTCTGTCTATTATTGGTCTGAGCTAGGGGTGCAACGGTACACAAAAATGACGGTTCGGTACATACCTCGGTATTTACGTCACGGTTCGGTATGAATTCGGTACAGCAGGAGGCAATAAAACTAAAGATAAAATTTGGTTTACTGAACAAATTGTGTCTCTGTCTTTAAATAAATTGAATTATAATTAATTTTCTTAAGGATAAAAAAAAATCTCTCTCTGCTAATGCTATAAACTATATATAGGGATCACTTTGTTGGATATTACTATAATGTTAAAGGTTACAATTAACAACAGAACCCAAATTCTTTAAGTTCAAAACTTATTTATCATTTATATTTAGGCTAATATAGTGCACATACAGTTGTGTTCAAAATTATTCAACCCCCCAATGCTGTAAATGGTTTTAGAGAATTTAGAGTACATTTGTAATTGAATTCAGCATGAAATCCTACAAGGACTTCTTAAAGAAGCATATGCAACTAAAATGACATCAATTGGTTTTGTAATACAGTAGTAAATGTTTCTTTTGTGAATTCTTCATTGACACAATTATTCAACCCCTTAAAGACTACCACTCTGAAGAACAGAGGTCCATTGAAGTGTTTTCAATCAGGTATTGAAAGCACCTGTGGATGTCAGGGAGCAGCAATAAAGCCTAATAAGCACCAATTAGGCAGCTTTAAAATGACTGTGATACTCAGCTCCTTCTAGACATTTACTGGTGTGGTTACAAACATGGTGAAGTCAAGAGAATGGTCCAGGAAGACAAGAGAAGAGGTGATTACTCTTCACAGGCAGGGCAATGGCTATAAGAAGATTGCAAAGATGTTAAACATACCAAGAGACACCATAGGAAGCATCATTCGCAAATTCAAGGCAAAGGGCACTGTTGAAACGCTACCTGGTCGTGGCAGAAAGAAGATGCTGACTTCGACTGCTGTGCGCTACCTGAAGCGTAGAGTGGAGAAAAGTCCCCGTGTGACTGCTGAGGAACTGAGAAAAGATTTGTCAGATGTAGGTACTGAAGTTTCTGCTCAGACAATACGGCGCACCCTGCGTAATGAAGGCCTCCATGCCAGAACTCCCAGGCGCACCCACTTGCTGTCTCCAAAGAATAAGAAGAGTCGACTGCAGTATGCCAAAAGTCATGTGGACAAACCACAGAAGTTTTGGGATAGTGTTCTGTGGACTGATGAAACAAAATTAGAACTGTTTGGGCCCATGGATCAACGCTATGTTTGGAGGAGGAAGAACAAGGCCTATGAAGAAAAGAACACCTTGCCTACTGTGAAGCATGGCGGGGGGTCAATCATGCTTTGGGCTGTTTTGCTTCTGCAGGTACTGGGAAGCTTCAGCGTGTGCAAGGTACCATGAATTCTCTTCAGTACCAGGAGATATTGGAGGACAATGTGATGCAGTCCGTCACAAACCTGAGGCTTGGGAGACGTTGGACCTTTCAACAGGACAATGATCCCAAGCATACCTCCAAGTCCACTAGAGCATGGTTGCAGATTAAAGGCTGGAACATTTTGAAATGGCCATCGCAGTCACCAGACTTAAATCCGATTGAGAACCTCTGGTGGGACTTAAAGAAAGCAGTTGCAGTGCGCAAGCCTAAGAATGTGACTGAACTGGAGGCTTTTGCCCATGATGAATGGGCGAAGATACCCGTAGCTCGCTGCAAGACACTTGTGTCAAGCTATGCTTCACGTTGAAAAGCTGTTATAACTGTAAAAGGATGTTGTACTAAGTATTAAGATTGAATGTCACTTGGGGGTTGAATAAAACTGATAATGATGTGAGCAGAGAAAAGACATTTGTGGTCATTTCATTATAAATGTTATGTTATATTTGTCTGACCTACACGTGCCTCTTTGATTTAATTGTAAGCAGGATGACTGAATGATCAAAATCAATGTCAAACCGGCCAAAACAATCAATTTCAGTGGGGGTTGAATAATTTTGAACACAACTGTATGTAGCGAAAGAGTTCATTTCTCTAGCGAACCAACAAGTTGTGAACACTGAAGGGCATTTCTGAGGTAAATGCCACGTTTAGAAAGTGTTTTGTTGATCTCTTTTCACTATTGAAACACTGAGCAAGATACTTTTCACCAAGTTGCACTGTATCTTTCAACATACCTTCAGATGTTCATTCATGTTTATTCTGTAACTAGTAGAAGAGGAAAAGATGATCACGTTCACTCGCGCTCCTGCATAGTGATCTGTCATGCCACATCAAAGAGCAAAAAAACGACATTTTAGTGCTGCAACGACGTGCGTGAAATGCGTCGACGCGTCACACTGTTTACATTCATCTGGCGTAATGGCGGCTTCTGCTCCTGGGAATGGAGAAAGCTCCATTCTATCACAAAAACCTAGATCACGATTATCATAAGTATGGGAATACTTTAAACAGAGGCCAAATAAAATGGTCCTTTGTTCCCTTTGCAGAACCGAAACGGCGTACCACCTATGGAATTAGATCTCTGCCAAAAGTTTACGCTTTTTTTTTACAAATTTGAGTTGAGTTTTGCATTTCAAAGAAGTTTAATTGGACAGCGCAAGAGGAAAAATACATGGTTCAGGAGACGTTTGTTCAATGGCTTGAACACCAAAGTTCCTTTTAAGACTGTATAGAAAGTCTTTGACACTCTTCATTTTAAATTTCAAATGTCTATCACTGGACCTCCACACATAAGTGGCTTATTTTTAATCAAAATCAAATCGTATTATAACATAATGGCATGTCCCAGTGTTTCTACACCTCAATGAACTGATAAACTAGTTCTAACTTCTCACGTAAAAAAAGATCACTAGATTAATAAAAAAAAAATTCTAATAAAAATAGAGTAGCCGACTAATCGAAAAATAATCCTCAGATAAGTCGATAGAAAAAACAATCGTTAGTTGCAGCTCTACTACATTTATTGTTTGAATTTGCATTAAAATGGACAGCATTTGAGGGATGAGACTTTGTTTCTTATCGAAGGCAACAAAACACAGAACTTATTGCGATTATTGGTAGTTAAAAGGCTATACGACTTTATATTCTAACCCTACACATGTACCGAACAGAAAGACGCAAACATGTGTACCGTTACACCCCTGATATGAGCTGATAAACGGTCCATTTATCATTTATTGGCCAACTCAAAAGAGAAGTGCGGTTTCGTTCTGCTTTTATTTCATTTTCCATTTGAAGTTTTTCATTTGCAGCAGAAATGCCGACTCTTACCAGTTGGGCAACGCGTGTTCGCACCAGTGTGACCTCTAACAAAATTTACTCACACGTCTAGAGCCCTGGACAACATACAGTTTGGAATGGCATGAAGGCGAGTACATAATGGCAGAATTTTTCCGTTAACTAATCATTTAAGCAACTACTTGTGATCAATTTTGAAGGTCACTAACCTTTTTTATTGTCAGTTTTACTCTCACTTGCCACAGTTTTAACCGCATTAAGAAAGGGTCGCTCAAAGTTAGGTAGGCTGTACGGATCCATTGGATTGGGAGGAGGTACTTGGATACCTGGAGGTGGGTACATCGGCCATCCCGGGGGCATATATGGAAGATAATTGCCATATGGATCGTAACCGCATGGAGGGAAGTCAGGTGGCATTACTCCACGTGGGGGTGGGTACGGGGGCACGGGATGTGTGAGACTGGGTTGGGAAGGATATGTCTGTGTCCCAGGACCCACAGTGGGTGTCGTGGGCCACCTGCTTTCTGAGAGACCAGGTTGAGCCTCTTTCTTGTTCTGACTTTGTGAGCGTGAAGATCTTTGTTCTGGGGAAGTGTGCTTTTTCTTGCCTTGCCTTGAAGTGCGATCGAAACTCCTACTTCGGCTTTGGCTTCCTCTGCTTCTACTTCGGCTGCTACTCCGGCTGCGACTGGAGCTCCTGCTGCTGCTGCTGCTGCTGTAACTCCTGCTGCGACTCCGGTGCCTTCTATCTGACTGCCGACAAGCAGGTGTCTTCTTCGCAGGGGTGTTGCCGTGGAGGCGCTCTTGCGTCCTAGCGGCCATCTTGCTTATTTCGGCCACACCCAGGTCTAGGCCGATTGTTTTCAGCAAATCTTGTATCTTCTCATATTCCTCTACTTCCTTCCTCACCGTGACATCCTGTGGCCCAACTCCAGGTGGGAAGTCGTCAGGATCCTCCTTGGCATGTACCTCAGGTGTAGCAGAGGAACGATGTCTGTCTCTCTGCGATTGGCTCAGCACATTCTCTGCAGAATGGCCAAAAGAGAATGGTGCAGTGCCATGCTCTCTTCTCTGAACATCGCACGACTGTGATGGGAAACTTGTGTCTGAAAAGCCGGAATCGGCTAGAATCTCCTTAGCAGGAGTCACCTCATCACCCTCTTCGTCTCCATAGAGAAATTTCTCTTCATCTTCAATATCTGTAAGACTCTTTTTCACATTCTGAGGTTGGGCTACCTGTGCTATCATTCCAAGCAACTCTGTGATGTCAGACCGCTCGTGTCTTCCTTTCTCGTGAGGGAGCTGCAAGTCACTTCCACCCTCTCTGGCTGGCTGGAGCTTGCTAATCAGCTGCTCGAGAACATTACCGTCAGAGCTTTTCCCCAGCATGGATGCAAACATGTCTGGATCCATGGTTTTGGAAAGTGCACAGAGAAGTTGTTCTGCCTCGTGTGAAAGAACGCCATCTTGATTTCCTCGAGGGGAATCACTGTTCTGAAATACATCGGTTAAACATGTTTAGGCATTATCATTAAAGCTTTCTTTACTTTCAAAGAGTGAAGCCGACTAAATAATCAACAAAAGCCGAACATGCAAAATTTCGACAGACACAAGTCAACACATGATATCCAAAACATAAAATATAAGCAATGAACTCCACTTTACTCCAGTCCTGCAGATTTACAGTTCGCTTTCGTTTTATTCAGCTAAGAGGTCAAGCTGTGACGCACGTCTACACTGTACAAATTTGCAGGGCAGTTCACCAAATTTGAATTTTGGAAGGCAGCGTTTCCTGTCTCCAACATTCACATACGTATAATTGGAAGTGAATGTTGAAAAGTGTAATGTGACCGCCTCTCAAGTCTGCAGGCCAACTAAAGACCAAACACAAACTGGCTATTGCTTTCATTAACAAATTGTTCTCTCTTTCAGGTCAACAACGGGTATTTGAAGGTAACAATTGCCACCATGATGGGTCTCCAGAAGAGATGCTCCAAAATATATCGGTACCATATCCGTTTCCAGATGATTTTTAATCATTCATACACATTCTTGTTTAAACATTTAGATTATCTTTGCCATCATTTATCACTCACTTAATTAAAAACAATTCTCCAATGGATTTCTATATTTCATACTGCACTCGTAGCATTTAAAAAGACTGCTTTCATTTTTTGTATTTTATTTTTACTTCATTTTATTATCAGCAATAGCAAGAATTAAATTATAATCATCATCATCATCCAGAATTTAAATATGAGTTCATCCCTTATAATGAAATTTAGAGAGCATGCATCGGACTTAAAGTGTTCGAAAGAATTTTCGTTCGGTTGGTTTGGTTCGTTCGGTCCGGACCAAAAAAAAAAACAAAGCAGTCCTGGTCCGCTTAGCGTTCACACTGGCATTTTTAACAGCGAACCTTAGGTTACCGAACCAAAGGCATAGGGATACGAATTTTATGACGTATTTTCGCGACGGAGCTCACTTACCGAACATTCAAAACAATGCTGTGTGCTGGATTAAACGCCGTCATTTTATGCTTGTACATATGCTTTATTTTTACCAGCTGAGAACTCACGAAGAGCTCATAAAATGTTCAAAACATTCAGAACAGCAGCAGGATTTCCTCCGTTGCAGAAACAAATATAGATGAAGCGCTTCACCTCCTCGTTGCTCCACGTTTGCACGACTCATTTTGGATACATCGATCTTTCCGCGTCGTCAAATCAGCTGACTTGTAGCGTCGCATCTTGTGACATCACGTCCTGTTTTTGGTTCGTTTACATGTCTTTGGTCCGTGTTGCGTTGATATATCAATCGAACCGCACCAGTTCGTTTGGAAACGGACCGAGACCCATCTTTTTAGCGGTCTCGGTCCGCTTGTTTACGTACCAGGGCTCGGATGGCAGCGTTCACATGTGTTCAAACGAACCGCACTAACTGAGCAATCGCACCAGGGTTCGTTTTAATCGAACCAAACATGCCTAAGTCTCTTAATTTGAGACTGTCATACCTGATGTGAAGAATGAAAATTAAACAATAACAGCTTTAGACTTTAGTGAGCGTTATACATTTTCAATGTCAAATAATAGTTTACAGAGAAGTAGTTACCTGCACTAGCAGGGGAGAATCCGTCTCGGAGGAATCCATTCTTTTCTTCAAAATTGACTTTGCCGGCTTCACAAGCATATCCTGAATTTCCTTGCGTCGCCGAGCCTTCTCGAGCTCAGTAAAGTCCTCCTTCTCCTCCCTAAAATTACCCGATTTGACTCTCCTGTTGACACTGCTGCGACGACTCCTACTGGAGCCGCTGCTGCTACTGCTACCACTACGACTGACACTGCGGCTCCTAGCGTGACTCCTTCCTCTGCTTCGGCTCCTCTCTCTGCTGCGGCTGCGAGGCCGGCTCTTGCTCCTTGCCCTGCTCCTGGCCCTACTCTGTTTGCGACTACGACTTCCGCTTCTGCTTCGACTTCTACTTCTACTGTAGCTCCTCCCACGGGTTCTGCTCTTGCTCCGTGCTCGGCTCTTTGCTCGTTCGGTACTCCTGCCGCGACTGTAGCTCCGACTCCTGCTTCGGCTGCGTGGTCGACTTTTGCTGCGTGCATAGCCAGGACTGCGACTCCGCCCCCTGCTCCTGCCGCGACTAACGCTGCGCCTCCTCGCACCCCTATCGCCGTGTCCATCATGGCTTGACCTCCGTGGAGAGTAATAGGGCTTATTATAGTGTGATTCTCCAGCACCATAATCTCTGTCAACAGAAAACATCAGATCATAAAACACAACTGGAGTACAAAGGCAAACAACTTCATATCATCTAGTGAGTCTTTGGGCTCAAGTTAAAATATTTCCATAATTACACGGCAAGTGCTGCAGTATTAAATATTTCAAAACCATTTATCCCTAAGGCAGGGGTGGGCAACTCTGTAGGAAAGAGGATCTAAAGGGCCAGAGCTTAATTCCAACCCTGATCAAACTCACCCGCCTGTCTCTTTCTAGCTAGACCTGATGTGTTTTTTTAGGATTGGAGTTAAGCACTACAGCAGTGTTTCTCAAACTTTTTCAGCCCAAGGACCACTTTATCTTCCAATTTTTTTCTGAGGACCACCTAACAGAATTCAAACACAAATGCAATGATATGATCCATTTTTTCGTTATTAAAACACACTGACGTCAACCCCCCGCCCGCGATCCGGTGCGGGTTAAGAGCTTTAGAGAATTACTGCTCTACAGCAATGCTTCCCAAACTGTGGGGCGTAGCGGTATCGCAGGGGGCCGTAGCTAGTCCAAATCAATATATTAAAATATTCCAATTATTCTAAATTTTTTTTTTTTTTTTTTGAAAGTATGTAAGGTTAGTGTTATGGTTTTAAATATATTTGTTTACATCATAGTTCTCCTAATTCACACGACATTCTTACAAACTTGTTAATAAATGTATTTGTAAGTAAATATCAGTTTATATTTTTTAACACTGGGGTCGTGGAGCTTTTGCAATGTTTTTGGGGGGGTCTTACCCCTCTTAAGTTTGGGAAGCTCTGCTCTACAGGAAAATGGATCGAGGGCCAGAGTTGCCAAACCCTGAGAATGCTGCCATTACTGGTTTTGAATAGGATGTAGAGGAAAAAACGCCAGAATTTGAACAAGCGTCACTCCATCATGCAAGGAAAAAATGTTTAATCTTTTGAAAAAAAAACAGGAAGGGCAGTTATTGTTTCTGAAATTCATTTTGTTGCATTATTGTTGTATAAAAGAAATGGATTCACATCTACATTCTAGCATGATGTGAACAAAAAGACTTGCATCAAATATTTCACAATTTGTATGCCAATACTTGGAGAGTAGGCTTCTGATGGCCCACATAAATACAACACACAATTTAATTGCTAATGAGAGAGAAAACTATGCTGAAACTACATTTACTTACAATATTATTTACAAATATATGACAACAGAAAATGTGCAATATCCACGGACAAGCCTGTTGGTAGATTTTCAAACACTTCTACTCATCAACAGTTTTCATTCTCAAAATGGGCAAATAAAGGTTGGAAAACACTACATGGTTTTTGTCCCACATGGCTGTTTTTTTTCCCTGTACATTAGTTGCCGGACACCAGAGTACAGATAATGGCCAGTCTGACTTCATAGCACACTAGTGTAAGAAGAGCACTGATTTTTTTTTTTTTTTTTTTTAGATTCAGACTATGATTCCAGTCAGTTTGAGGAAATCAATCTTTTTGTATGGCTGCCATCGGCTAAAAAATTTTCTGGTTGACTAGTAGTCATTCATTTTTAGGAATTAGTCACCTAATCGGATGTTTATTAACAGTGGCGGACTGGGACAGTAAATCAGGCTGGGAATTTGACTCCACCCCATACAGTATATAAAACAATGAGCTAGTTTGTCATTAAGATGCGCTTTTAAAACTTCTATCATTATATATATATATTTGTATTATTTTTTATAAAGAATAGATTTTATCTATTGTAAGTTGCTTCGGATGAAAGCGTCCTTCTGCCAAATGATGAAGTACATATTAGGGGTGGAACAGAACTTTTTCACGGTTCGGTTTGTTTTTTTCATCGCTGTTGTTGTAATATCTGGGAACCCAGAATGTTCATCCATCAACAGAAACATATATTAACTGAACCCTGATTGTTTTACGTGTTATTTATAGTAAACCATATTACAGATGCTTTGTCAGATTTAAGTTGAACAGCAGACCGTCCGAGCGCGTGGAGAACCGAATTTTTTTCCCTGACCGACCTGTTCCCTTACCGGCGAACATGGCTGGGATTTTGTCTGTGTCCAGGGCTTTTCTCCTTTTTATTGGTTCCCTCTCTGCTCCTCCTTTGCGTTTACGCTCCATTTTTTGCACTATTTTCCAAGATAAAGCCTGCCTCTGGATATAGCCGACTAGGCAGTGCTTCGCTGATGTTGGGTCATGTGGTGGTGTCGTTTTCAGTCCGCGATCGCCTGATTCATAGATTCATAAGTGCGTCAATTAATTCGCAGTTGCATACCAGCCTATTGCACGTCAGTCTGATCGACAGCACAGCGGCAGCCGGCAGGCCAGAATGACCATCAGGCCACAGGGAAATGTCCCGGTGCTCCCGATGACCAGTCCGCCCCTGTTTATAAATAAACCATGCAAATCAAAGTCTAATCAGCGTTCAAGCACACCGGCAGAAGTTATGATTATGAACGCGTCAGGGAAAAATAGCCAGAACGCTTTAACATTTTAATAATCAATTGATAAACTGGTGTTTTCTGCTGCAGTGATGAAGTTGATGATGCTGAGTCATGCACGTTTCATACAGATTCCATAATGCCATGTAAAGTTTCTACTAACATGTTACAGATGAAAAGCCATATTTAAGGTCGATGAATGATAGGCGAGCATTTGGATGTCCTGCCCCATGTACTGTAATTACCATAGACCAGCTGTGAACGATCTGTCCGTCACAGACTGCATGACTTCGCTCCTTCCTGTGGATTTTTTTTTCTCTTGCGACTAATAAAATTAGTCAACTAAGCCTCTTTTCGTCGATTAGTGGTTAGGGGGCAGCCATAGTATTTTGAGCTGATTTTAGAATGCATATTGTTGCATTTGTCAATGCATGTTTCTGTGTTAGTTGTGCGTGTTCGGAATGACGTGAAAGTCTTTTAGTGTACAATGCCCAGATTTAAAGTCCGCAAATGCCTAGTGTTTTAAAATTGATTTCGAATTTTTACAGTCATGTAGTGCATTCTAAGCTTAACAGTGAATATATTGTTCTATAACTGGGTTGTATCTCTTACCGGACATAGGGAGCCTCTGTCCCTTTATAGCCTGATGGGTGGGTCAGCTCATTTCCCACAGTTATGACCAAACTGTGATCAACGGGGAGGCCACCACGAGGGGGTGATGGACTGTACCTCTGTTTAGGAAAAAGATAACATAAGTCATACACTGAATAAATCAAAAAAACAAAAAAATTGATTATTCGCTTTCTTTTTTTTTTTTTTTTAAATGTGGACGTTTTGATATCAATTCTCAAAAGCCACAAATCAATCTTTTTTTGCTTTTTTATTTCCGCAAAGCTTGAAGATACCCGATAATATTATTACTAGTCTTCTCCACTAATTGTCATCCTTTATTTTCTTTCTTTTTTTTTTTATTTCTCTTTTATTTGACATGAACACCGCAGTTACATTGGACAAACATATGCACTTGCTTAAGTGTTTTAGCACACATTTTCAACGCCAGTCCATGTGGAGGCTTTTTAGAGAGCAAAAAAAGTAAAAATAGATAAATAAAACCAATAGCAATGCTTATAATAGATATAAAAACAACAATGTTAACAATGTAAGTAATAACACCAATACTAATAGTAAAGAAAAAGCGGAAAAGAGTAATGAATGAAGAAAAAATAAATCAAGAAAATAAACATTCAAAATGATTAACATACATAACATAAGCCGTTTACTCTAATTTATCTAGCGAGCTGTAACAGCGGAGACCCTGCGATTCATTCAGTGCTTAATACAGGTGCGCCTTTCAGCGTGAAAGATGTTCAAGACATCCCACAGCTGAAGAAACTATCGGGCCAGTGCTGCATGCTCACCAAAGTTTATCCTTTGCATACGTTTCAAGCCTTGCCAATTTGATCATTCAAGATGCAAAAATGATAAAATGCTAAAAAAAAAATGTTCAAATTAATTCTCATTCACATCTCCCTGTGCTTGAACCGACAAATTCGCACAAATTTATGTAAATGATGCCTTGGAAAATATCCCAGGAAACAATCAGGAACAAGAGAGAAATAAAACAAGTGACAGCAGCCTAATATTCCTGATTTTTGATGTAAATCAAACCACAAAAGACAAAGAAATCCCTCACTGCTCTTCACTGTATAACTTTTAGGATTAATCTTTACTTAATTTATAGTGAAACTTACATGAAGTGTTATTTAATTACTTTACTTCAATTTCGCGAAAACTACTGTTAGACCGACCTGAAAACTCGTATCTTTGTTCTATTGTATTGATTTGAGCAATTTCTTATAGTTTGACTATTTGTTCTTTTTTTTTTTATTTGTCTTAAATAATTTATATCAGTCGTTTTAGTTGCAGTATCGAAACTGGAATAGAGAATTGTTAAATATTACTGGTATTTTGGTGTCAAACTTACACATGGGTCAAAAACAATACCTATTTTATCCATTTATTACTTTTTTGGGGAGGTTGAATCCTTGAATTCAATGAATCGAATCGAAATTTGGAATCGATAATCGTAATCGAATCAGGGTGTCTTTATTGATACCCAGCCATACAATTATGAAATAAATGGCAGGATCTGACTGCAGACAAGGCACAGTTTTAGGTAGTTATTCAGTTTTGGGTAGTCGTGGCCTAATGGAAAGAGAGTTGGGCTTGTAACGTGAAGGTTGCCGGTTCCATTCCCACGCCTATGGCAAGCCGTTTTGACTTTTATTCATTTTCAGGATATGAACTTTCACTAGTTAAAATGTCTATTCTTGATATCAACAATTGAATTGCTACTAGTAAAAATATTCATTTCTGATATCTGAAATGAATTCCTGATATCAAGATCATTTCTGATATCTAAAACGGCTTTCTTACTAGTAACAATCACATTCATGATATCCGAAATTAACATTTTTACTAGTAGCAGTTCAGTTGGTGATATCAAGAATAGACATTTGCACTAGTAACAATGTAATTCTTGATATCATAAATTTGCATTTTTACTAGTAAGAATTGTATTCCTGATATGTGAAACTGGAATTTCAACTAGTAAGAAATGAATTCTTGATATCAACAATTGAATTTGAATGGCAGCCTATGGCGAGATTTCACTAGTAAAAATACAATTGTTGATATCAAGAATGATGGTTTTTAGTAGTGGAAATTTAATTGTTGATATCAAGAATGAACTTTGTTACTAGTGAAACTCTAATTCCTGTTATCAAAAATTGTCATTGTTACTAGTGGAAATTAATTCCTGATATCAGGAATTAACATTTTAACTAGTGAAAATGTAATTGTTGATATCACAAGTTCATATCCTGAGAATGATAGTTTTTACTAGTGGAAATTGAATTGTTGATATCAAGAATGAACATTTTAACTAGTGAAAATGTAATTGTTGACATCACAAGTTCATAACTTGAGAATGAATAAAAGTCAAAACGGCTTGCCATACGAGATTTCACTAGTAAAAATACAATTCTTGATATCAAATTACTAGTGGAAATTAATTCCTAATATCAAAATTAACATTTTTACTAGTGAAAATTGATTTGTTAATATCAAGAATTCATATCCTGACAATAAATAAATAACAAAATGGCTTGCCATACGAGATTTCAATAGTAAAAATACAATTCTTGATATCAAATTACTAGTGGAAATTAATTCCTGATATCAAAAATTAACATTTTAACTAGTGAAAATGTAATTATTGATATCACAAGTTCATATCCTGAGAATGAATTAAAGTCAAAACGGCTTGCCATACACGCCGGCAGGAATTGTGAACCAAAGTGTTTATATGACACATACTAGAACCTCATCATGGTATTCGGTGTATAAAACCTTGGCACTACTTTATGAGTGCACGTACTGGAATGGCACTATTTTATTATCATTTTCACAAGCTAACTGTGGCATTGACGCACTCCACGGAACAACATATAACCGAGGTGTACGTCCAAAAAAAACATGGTAACTGAGGTGTGTTTTAGTGTGTTGTCGCTGTGAAACTAGGCACAGAGCATCACTGCGCTGCAGTGTTTAGTTTCCCTCATACCCCGTAGCCTCTCTGCGGTCGTCCTCCTCTGTACTCCTCAGGCGGATCCCTCGCTCCAGGTGAATATCTCCTCCGCGGGGACGGGCGGCGGTACGGATCCGGGGGCGCGTGGTGACCCCGGTCGGAAGGATGGCCTGGTCCAGGACGAGGCCCCAAACCCCGAGACGGCGGAGGATGATAGCCGCCTCTGTGCGGCCTAGAACCGCGATACATAACGACGCTTAACCGTTGTTTCTGCGTCGGAGTCGAGACCTTACTATCCCGGTTGCGGGATAGCGATTATCCCTGCAACAAGTAAATGCGCATCCAACAAAAATCTCCCTGCTGAGAGAAAATATGAATGGGAGCGTATTCATTACACAGGAACAACGCTCTCTGTGGACGCTTCCTGTGCCGCCATTGGCCCACAATCACGGGAAATGACGTGAGGCCAGAATCAACCAATAAAACGCGGCGATATAACATTGATTTGTTTATCCCAGAAAAAACAGTAAGAATCGAAAGCAGGGGGGTATTCCAGAAAGCAGGTTATGTGACTTACTCAGGTATGTTTAAGAGTAAATAGGCGGATAACTTCAAAAACTGAGGTAATTTATGCAAGTAACCATAGCAACTTACTCTCACGATCCAGGGTTAGTTTACTTAAGAGATGTTTGGATGCGTGTTATTTAATTAATATAGTTATATTAATGTAACTAAATTTGTTGCATAGTTATATATACAATATTATATTTATATGTGTGTGTGTAAAGCACTATTATAATGTTTAAATGTTTATTCAATTCTAATTTATGTATTTATTTATTGTAATTTCACACATGGATCTGCTTTTTTTCCTTTTTTATAACAGGACGTTTTCTATACTATAATTTCTATAATAAAATACATATTTGATATCTTATTAAATATTTAGCATCAAACAACCAATATAATTCTTATTCTCAGTGAATAAAGATTACTTATTCAATAAAAAGATTTAAAAATGATTAAACAGCCATCAAATAGGTGGCGATGTGCACTAATAGATTATGCAAATCGCCATTAAACAAAAGAAGAGCGCGCTTTTTCCTCAGCGTCTGTTTCCATGGTGAATCCTCGATTCGTCGCTCGGTTGAGAATGTCTTGTATGTTAACTGGGAACATACTCTGGGTTGGCTGAACTTACTCTCAGATGCTTTTTTGGAACCAGAATATCTCGAGTAAGTAAGGTTTGAGTTAATCAACCCAGAGTTCAGGGTATGTGTGATGATAAGTTAACCTTGCTTTCTGGAATACATCCCTGTAATATAATTGGAAGATTAGGAATTGTGAATGTGGTCTAGACCGCATAATTATTGTTATTTATAAATTAAACTAACTGCAACATAATAATAAGATATAATCAATAAGAAGGCTACATTTAAAATGTATTTCACTATTACAGATTACAAAATAAATGCTTTAAAAAGTAATTTGTAACGTATTTTGTTAGACTGCACAAGTTTTGTAACTTAATCTAAATACTTTAGAATACTTCTGAATATGTATGTCACTCAGAGGGTCCACCAAACATAGGTGTTTTTTTTTTTTCAAATATTATTTTTTAGCATCAGTTTTCCACAGTATTTGTTAAAGGAAAAAATGCCGACAACCTTTATGTGTAAACTTTTTTTAATTGCATGAACAGGAAAAATTGTAATTACACTGTTAAAAAAATATTGTAAATTTTACAGTATAATACTGGCAGCAGGGTTGCCAGCCAGTTACTCTAAAAATTACAGTAGTGTTACTGTAATTTAATTTACAGAATTTCCCTGTATTCTCTGATTACAGTAAATAACTGTATTTTTTTAAATTACGAAGGGTCAATTTACAGCAATATTCTGTAAATTAGTCAAACCAACATGTGACCCCAGAATGCATTGCAGTTTACTGCAATATCCTGTATTATTAAAAAACAGCCAGCGGCTGTAAAATAATGCTGTAATTTTTACAGTAATTCATTACAGTGTAGTTTGTCTTCTGGGAAACATGGAAGTATTAGCTTCTGAAGGGCTGTACTAAATGAAAAAAAATATGATCTAAATATTAAACTAAATTAACACATCATCAATATACAGTATATTTTATGACTACCCACTTAAAATGTAACTGTAATGAAATACAATTTTGTAACTAAGTTACATGTATTCTGTTACTCCCCAACCCTGTCCATACAGAAATGAATTTGTCTGAGATCCCAGAGATGAATCCCACTGAACCCTGGAAACACACAAACTCAGTCAAATTGCAACATACAAAGATGCCCTGGAGGTTGGTTAATATTGCCTTGGAGGGCAACATGTGGAAACCTCATGTAGTGTCAGCTGTAAGGCAACTGGGGGGCGCCATGTTTTGTGGCCTCGAGCAGTTGCAGAAAAAAAAATCACTTGTCAGATTTATCTTCTCATTGACCTTCAAGAAACACAAAAGCAGGTACGAACTGTTTTTAAATATGGTGTTCCAGTGTGGAAAACAATATTCCGAGGGGGAGACAAATCTTAAAAAAAATTAACCTTTTCCAATAGTTAAGGTACATTATGAAGGCCTGTTTACTAGCGCTCAAATGTTTGGGGTCAGTAAGATTTCATTACTTGATCAGAATATAGTAATTTCTGATCATGCAGCAGTCGTGCTGGAGCTTCAGATTTTACACCTCCTAAACATTGTTAATGACATCTTAATCTCCTTACTGACAAGGATCTTATTGAAAATATATATATATATATATATATATATATATATATATATACCCAGAAATGCTACTTGCACAGTCTAATAATTTCTTATTCATCTCATGGAAATCGAGAGACGCGTTTAGAAACTGTCTGATTCTATAGCAATTATTGATACCCAATATACTTCAGATCCTCTCTTGAACTTTTTGATGAACAGCAATTCTTACAAACAGAATATTATCAACCAAATATTTTGTTGACTCAGCACAGGGTTTATGAGCCGTGTAAGACAGGGATATTGCTTGCCATCGAGGTGCACTATAAAGAAATAATAATCACAAATTCGAACAGTACATCTCAGAATCCCCTCCAATACCTGATAACAGTATTGAATTTCCCACCATTAATAAGAAGTCATGAAGCTCTAGAGAAAGATACTCAAAATCTTAGAATCTACTGCCTTTATGAAATAGGCAGCGGCCCATGTAGGGCCAGAAGGGTTTTCAACTGAATTCGGTAAAGTATTTTTTTCCCCAGAAAGTCTTCAGAACTGCACTTTTTGCCTATTTTATTGCTTCTAAAGAAGCTCGTACTTTCCCATCTCAATTTATGTGGCAAATAACTTCAATCAAGCTTGTTTTAATCAGGATATACTTTTGTTAATATTAGACGTTAATGTTTGGTGCTTTACCAGAATATGTCACACTAACCACTGCAGGCTGACAGCTTTAGCAACTTTATTGGCTAGACGACTCATTTTTTCATGAATTAGAAATCAGCGATTCCCCCTACCAATCACCAATGGGTTCAACAAGCTTTTAAAATGGAAAAGTTTAGATTTGCAATGAGACGCATAATCTCTTTTAGAGTTTGGCACCCTTTCCTAGAACACATACTCAATTTATAATTTAGAAAACCGGTCATAATGACTTAATGTCCTTGTCCTCTTGTCTGGGTGGTGTTTGTGGTTGATAAAAGTGAGATTTTTATGAACACCTTGAATGAGTCTGAAACAAGGTGCACAGCTTATTCAAAGAGCCATTTGTTTAATATGTATAACTTTATTAATGTTCCAACAAACCAAAGAATGTTCTCTAAATAGGGAGGGAAAACGGTTACATTTATGCATTTAGGAGACGATTTTATCCGAAGCAACTTACAAAAGAACAAAGCATTCATCCAAGAGCCAACAATCACTGCACAATATCAGGTTTATTATACAACCAAATTAGAACATCAGCAAAAGAAGAGTAGAAATGCATATTTTGCAACCATGCAATACATAGACGTATAGACACCAAGTAAAAGAGCAGCTCTTGGTCACAAAGCATATCTGATGAATCCTGGTCTGGAGAAGAAGTCTTCACATCAGTCATGGCACAGCAGGAGCTTCTCACCGTTACTTCATCTGATATGGAAACTCCATATCCAAAACAGTGACAGTTTATGATGACTTGAATCAATGGGAACCAAAGACATTTCTTCTATTTAAATCACATCTGAGACAAACACGTGCAAAGTCTATGAGGAACTGGTGTTTTTCCAACCATTCAATCCATACCCTGCTCCCTTAATCAGACTGCTGTATTTTAGGGCATTTAAGAGACTTTTGGTGCATATATGAGCAAAATCTACTGCAGTCATGTCATTTTGTTCTCTGCTTCAGTCTTGAAATGACATTATTTAAATGATGTCTACACATTTTCCAATTTCCATAACTTTTCCAACGATGTATATATGCATATACACACTACCGGTCAAAAGTTCTAGAACACCCCAATTTTTCCAGTTTTTATTGAAATTTAAACAGTTCAAGTCCAGTGAATAACCTGAAATGGTACAAAGGTAACCGGTAAACTGCCAGAGGTTAAAAAAAAAAAAAAAAAACGTTTAGGTTACCAAAAACTGAAAAATAATGTACATTTCAGAGTTATACAAAAAGGCCTTTTTCAGGGAACAAGTAATGGGTTAACAACTTACAGCTGTTCTGCAGCAATGGAAGTAAATTAAGCCTTGAAAGTTGATGCTAACAATTCCCACAGGTGTCCCAACTCTTGTTGATTACTTACAAACCCTCTGTCTGTATAAAAGCAGTGTTGGAACAGACTGTGTTTCTACACCCTCTTAAGCATTATTTGGACACACTGTTAAAAAATTACTGTAAATTTTACAGTAGTGTTACTGTAATTTAATTTACAGAATTTCCCTGTATTCTCTGATTACAGTAAAGAACTGTATTTTTTAAAATTATGAAGGGTCAATTTACAGCAATATTCTGTAAATTTGAGTCAATTTGCTGTATTATTAAAAAACAGCCAGCGGCTGTAAAATAATGCTGTGATTTTTACAGCAATTCATTACAGTGCAGTATTGTACTGCAGGAAGTAGTAAATTGCTCTCATAATGGCGAGAACAAGGCAATTAACAAAAGGAAGACAGACAGACCGTTATAACCCTTAAAAATGTAGGTCTTTCCTTTAGAGAAATTGCAAAGAAAGCCAAGGTGTCAGTGAGTACAGTTTCATACCATCAAAAGGCATTTGGAAACTGGAGAAAACTCTGACAGGAAGAGGTCTGGCAGACCCAAAGCCACAACAGAATCAGAAGACAAGTTTCTGAGAGTCAACAGCTTGCGTGATAGGCGGCTCACAGGACAACAGCTTCAAGCATAGCTTAACACTGGTCGAAGTAAGCAAGTCTCAGTTTCAACTGTGAAGAGAAGACTTAGAGCTGCAGGTTTGACAGGTCGAGTGGCAGTAAGAAAGCCATTGCTAAGATGGCAAACTAAGAAAAAGAGGCTTGCCTGGGCCATGAAGCACCGCCAGTGGACTACTGAAGACTGGAAGAAGGTGTTATGGACTGATGAATCGAAATTTGAAATCTTCGGTTCATCACGCAGGGTTTTTGTACGCCGTCGAGTAAGCGAAAGGATGGTTCCTCGGTCTGTGACACCAACTGTCAAACATGGAGGAGGAAGCATGATGGTCTGGGGCTCTTTTGCTGGATCCAGAGTCAGCGACTTGCAGAGAGTGAGTGGCACCCTGAACCAAAACTGCTACCACAGCATTTTGCAGCGCCATGCAATACCCTCTGGTATACGCCTAGTTGGCCAGGGGTTCATCCTACTGCAAGATAATGACCCAAAACATACCTCCAGGTTATGTCAGAACTAGAAGAATGTCTACTTAGAAGACAAGAACAAGACGATAGGCTTCAAATCATGGAATGGCCAGCACAGTCTCCAGACTTAAACCCCATCGAGCTGGTTTGGGATGAACTGGACAGAAGGGTGAAAGCAAAGCAACCTACAAGTGCAACACATTTGTGGGAACTTCTGCAACAGTGTTGGGAAGAACTTTCCCGAACAATATTTGATTTCCATTGTAGAAAGAATGCCACGAGTGTGTCCGGCTGTTATATCTGCAAAAGGTAGCTACTTTGATGAGTCAAAAATTTAGATTAAATTTTGTTAAACAAAACGATTCCGTGATTTCTTTTTTATCTCCAATTGTTTATTTGTTCAATGCTTTAATTTCAGAGTACATTGAGACATTAAACTGCGTAAATTTCAATAAAAACCGGAAAGACGGAGGCGTTCTAGAACTTTTGACCGGTAGTGTATATAATATATATATATATATACACAGAGTACAGAACTATATTACATAGATTTTGTTAATTTCCAATGTCCATGACTTTACATATTTTCATATTAAACAAAAGACACAACCACAGGGTATTTTAAAAGTAAATATTCCCATTATTATTATTATTATATTACAATTATCTGAAACATCGACCAAATCAAATGCCGTTCATCAAGCAAGAACCACCACTTACCTGAGAATTCCACAGTGAGAGTTTTTTCTTACCGATTCTGATTCCAGGAGACATAGACATTTACGTATGGATGGAGGAGGAAACAGAGGGACATACCAAAAAAGGTTAACATGAATGTAGACATTAAAATGTTAAAAGGGACATCTACCTCTCCCTGGTTTCACAGACGAGGCTTAAGCCGAGTCTCAGACTACAATGCGCGTTTGAGCCATTTGAACTAAAAGCAACTTCCACCGACATAAACTAAAATATGTCAGTGCCATTATTTCGTCAAGATTCACACCAGTAATGTTTTTTCCTAAGGTGCATTTATAAAAAAAAGGTACCTAACTGAAGGCCTATCCCATAATCCCTTTGAAACCAGGCCCTAGACGTTTATTTCAACGACTACAAACTGAGACTTTACCGACAACACCAAGAGAAACTAAACATCGCCCTGTGATCTTCTCTCTATTCTAGTGGAGTTAAAGTCATGTGTGTGGATCACATCACACAGTTTGTTATAGAAATTCTTCCATATCTTTAGAAGTGAAGTGAAAGGGTTTTTATGGGAGATGAGGAATCTTCTTTTGTTAGTCGCTCAATTACTATATCATGTTCTTAATAGTTACATGCTTGTATTGAAATCTGACATGTGGCATTGTGCGAAAGCAACAGCCATAGAAAGAAATGGAACAATGCAAAAACTAAAGTTGTGTTATGATTAAGCAGTCTAGACATTTAGAGATTAACAATGGGAAATTATCTTCTAATAGGAGTTTAACAAATCATATTCAAGAAGTCGCTTTGTTTCCATGACTACAATCGTTATGGAGGAACGATGAGTGAAAACATTCCCTGGTTCAGATTTTAGCACAAAATTAAAGACTACCCCCTGTGGTACGCGTACCGTTTGGATTTCACCGATCTAAAGCATTAGAAATCATTGGCACTATTAAGGAGGCCCCTTTCCCAGATTGCATCTGAATACTTTTCATAATTTCCGGTCCTGATTTGTGGAATGCATTTAATCATTGTTAAATGGATCCGATGCTTCCTGATAGCTCAATTTAATAAGATTTAACAAAAAAAAAAAAACACGCAAGTGGAGGAATAGATAACTTTATATTTGAAATCCCATGTGCATGACAAAGTTCATCCCTTATCAAAAGACAACAGTATGGTAAAGTGATTAAATTGTCTCATCTTTATTTGCAATTAAACTAAATGTATAAAACAGAAGTAAAAACTAAAACAAGTAAAAGTCTGACAACATTGCAAAATATTTTTTGTAATTTGTATGTATAGAAAAGAAATCGGATTGGCTTTCATTCGTACACGTTAGCTGTATAACAATACATTTCGAATTTACAAAAAAAACATCAACAAAAGACATGGCACTGTACAAGTTGACAGCTTCATTAGCTGAACAAAACAAAATGACCATTTCGGGAATTTCCTCATCTCAAACCGATGGGTCACACGTCTCTGTCTTATTAGTCTCGCGCTCCCATTTCTCCAGAAAAGACTGTAGGTTGAGATTGAAGATATCAATGCCCTTCCCAGAGAGGTGAACCCCATCTGGTCTGTAGTGTCCCAAAGTGGGTCTTATGCTGCTGTGGCTCAAAGCGGAGCCACCCAGTTCCGGCATCATTTCTTGTATGCTGTCATTAATGGCCATACGAATGATGTCCATTTCTTTGCTATCTTCCGTACCCCTCCAGGACTGCCGTGAAAGGATGCTGGACCACACCAGCAGGCATTGGGGGAATATGCTCTTCAGTGAGGTCATATCTCTCTTCACAGTCTCAATAAAGGCTTCTGGAGCAGTTGTGCTTATGTCATTTCCACCCAAGTGGATTATAAGCACGTCAGGTTTGGGCCAGTTGTCTTTGAGCTGGTGCAGCAAAGGTACAAGCTGTTGCCACGTCATGCCCTGCACGCCCTTCCACCAGATGCGCACACAGTTTGGGTGCATGCCCAACTGCACTCCAAACTCAGGGGAAGTAGCCCTCTTCTCAGCCCAAAACACAAGAGAGTGGCCACATATCCACACATTCTTTATCTCACTGGGGGAACTTTTACCTGTAAATATGTTACAATATAGGTTGTACATTAACCTCAACAGGCTTGAGCAAGTGAACAAAAAAAAAGGACGGTCCACAATCTAACATCATTTCAAGATGATATTTATAACAGAAATCATCTAACTTTGGCAAATAAGACGACAAAAAATAAGAGATTTAAAGTAAAATTTGTCTCATCTTCCATCTGACCTGCATCTATTGTTTAGCTGGAAGTGACTGGCGTTGAGTCGGCTAGAGATTGTCTACACTAGAAGCGTCCGACCGCCAAAACTATGCCCTAAATCATGGGTAAATCCTAGTTTATTTTCAACAAAACTGACATAGCAAGAGCTATATAGCCATTTGTTTTACATAATGCAACTTGATACAATCGCATTTACATAAGGAAAGAAATCACC
Organism: Opsariichthys bidens; assembly: GCA_037194245.1. Taxonomy (NCBI): domain Eukaryota; kingdom Metazoa; phylum Chordata; class Actinopteri; order Cypriniformes; family Xenocyprididae; genus Opsariichthys; species Opsariichthys bidens. The sequence goes on from CM074279.1 coordinate 3,897,977, forward strand.
AAACGACTTTGAAGTAAAGGTGGTGAAATTTCGCAGCTCACTCAGAAGTCACTTTAAAAACAAAAAGCTTTCTGTTGGTCAATGCCACGAATTTGCACGACCAAATGAACACTGCGAAATTTGGGGATATCTTTCTCCCTCTGATCATGTGAATTTAAAATTACTGTATTCTACCTGCAAAAATTCGTGGGTAATGGTAAATGCGGACGCACCTTAACATTTAAACACAATAAGATTTTAAATAACATTATATAAACGTAAAAAGTGATGGGGAAAAAAAGAGAAATGGGAAAAGAGCAACGGAAAGTGCATCCCAACATGTTGTAACGGAGACTTCCGGTGTAAACAGCGCCACTGAATATATTGTAACCAATCTACTTCTAATGCGCACATCCCATGTAGACAGTTTCCAGCTTGCTCTCTGAAAAAAAATCCAATCCTTTAAAACATAAAATCACATTTAAAAAAAATATTACCACTGTTTTCAGAAATTCATCAAGACTTTAATTTTATAGTCTGCTATTAAAAAAAAGAACCCATTAATCTCCACCATGGATCCTACAATGGGTCAAGCCATTATAGCGCTATTTCAATTTTTCATACAGTGTGAATGAAAATGAAAATGAAATATGAAGAGACATCGCCCAATTCCTGATAAAGAGAAAGCAGAACAGACACTAATCCTACAAATGACGACTCTGCCAACTCCTGACTGCTGATGATGCAGTTCATCTGGACGCCACATCTAGCACCTATTTGCATTTTGTTGTGACAGTAAGATAGCTATACTAAGTTATGTTTGCCCTCCCTCCCTCCTTTCTTTTGATACAATCCACACTTCAAAATACTGGTTCCTGAACTCATGACGAAGGACTAGGTTAGGACAAAGTAAGCTACATCATGATCTAGGAACTACCTAAATAAGTTTTTCTTGGGAATTAAAGTACAGGTCTGGATGACTAAGTTTCTTGCAAGACAAGAGAATAAAAAAATCTTGAAGCTAAATAAATAATAAAGAAGTCAATAAATGCCTGAACCTCAAGACTGGAAATACTAATACCTGTAGCTGAATTCCGATTTTGTCCACGTGCTCGCTGGGCTTCCATTTGCTGCTCTTTCTTCAGCTTCATTCTCTGGTTAAACTGTTCAAGCTGCCCAGAGCACAATTATATAAGAACAAAACTCTCACTGACAATATTGTGCTAAAACAATCAGTAGATTTATCACAGGTTCCAAATGTTACAGGTGCATTTATAAGCTGAAGACAATTAGCTCAATGCAACATTGTCCTTGAATAGCTTCCGATATTTGCCACATCACAGAATTACAAAGAATGACATGAGTATAAAATGAACTATAACATGGATTTTAAGGATCAGCGAACAAAGGATTCCACATGTGAGAAGAAGTTTGAAGAAAGATGTCATACCCGTTTCTTCTGCTTAGCCTTGATGTCGTCTTCTGTTATGGTAGCAACCTGTTTATTCTGGGCTTCCTCTGATGTACTTTTCATTTGATTGTCCTCTGTAGGCTGTATGCTAACAAGTGCCCTGGCAGGCCCCGTATTAACTGTTTGAACTGTCTGGACCGTTTCTATTGTTTTGAGGCACCTAACAGGCTTTGTTGGGACTTGCTTAGCCGTTTTGCTATCATAGGAAGCGCCCATTGAGGAGAGGAGAAGAGGGTTGTGAGTAGGTGGAGGACCATAAGTATATGGCACGGAGAGTGGAGGCGGCACACAATATGGATTGGCCATTTGTGCAGTGTACGAACCATAAGTAGCCATCATATGTGGAGCCATTGCTTGGAGTCCACTAGCATAACCTTGATTAGGGGATGGAGGTACAGTGCCATAAGGGTACAGACCAGGGGCCACACTCCAAAACTGTTGATCACCGCTTTGATATTGTGAATATTGTGAAGCTGAAAAGGTGGGAACATTGGAAGTTTGGGCGTACTGGGAAGTAACAGGTTGAACTGTGGTAACTGGCTGGAACGAAACTTGAGAAGCTCCGGTTGGCTCAGATGAAGTTTCGTCTTTTGCTGGTTTCAAATTCACTACGGTTCTCTTAATGCTAGTTAGGTCTACTTCTTCCACTTTGTTCTGGTCTTTGTATTTTACAGAGTCCTTATAGCTCATGTAAACCTTACGATTGGAGGACTGAGCTGGGGAAACAGATCGGACACCTTCAGAGTCTGAGGAATCTGCCCTACTACTACTACCCCTGTGCTCAGACTGGCTCACTGATCGCTCCCTTCTTTGGTCAAAGGAGTAAGAAGGCGCACTATGAGGTTTTCTCATCTTGCCATACAAACGCTCTTGTGTCCGGTCTGCTAATTTGCTAACTTCTGCGGTGTCTAGTTGAAGTCCTATTGTCTGAAGAAGACTCTGTATCTTTTCAAAGTTTTCTGACTTTCTGTCTCTATCTTCATTGCTTTCTTCGGACTGCTGACGAGCTAAGCTTTTCTCAAAACTATTATCGGGCATCTCTCTGTCCTCCACGCAAGAAAGCAGGACATTTGGACTGACTTTCTGGTACTCAACAGACTGGCTACGCTCCCTATAAAGACTGTGATCGGTGTAATGTTCGCGCTCTGTTGCATATGGATGAGTCCCCTCTTCATACTGATTCCACTGCTCAGGGAACCGATTTGGATCCTTATGCATGCTCCAATTTTCTGAAACCATTGGATGCCCATATGGGCTTTTCTTTTCAGCTTTTGCGGTGGGGTCTACACCATACTTCATCCCAACGAGTTGAGAAAAGCCACTACCATCCTGAACAGCTCTTTCATGAGGCAAGAGGTCATCTTTGTTAGGGTCATTCAAACGGTTTTCAGTCTTCACAGGGTTAACTCGTTCTCGGCCAGGATGTTTACCCATAAGGGAAGGCTGATCATTGTCTTCTTCTTCCTTGAAAGGATCATATATCTCATCCATGAAGGGTATGTTTCTATCTAATTGTGGTTGCGTGGGTTTCTTGGTGTTCATTGAAGCCAGGTCCTTTCTTGCCTCTTGAAACAATGAGTTAACAACACTGGTGTCAGCTTTGTTGAGAGCACTAAGAAAGCGTTCCATTTGAGTTGTAACATTGTGCTTTTGACCTGATGGTGAAGACTGACTCGTTGAAGGGTTAACGCTATGGCGATGGTCATGAGGCTGGCGAGATGTTGCCCTCTGTTGGTCATCATGAGAATTGTTACCTTTGGACACGGAAGATTTCTGGTCATGCAAAGACACTGAACTGGAGGCTTGCATGAGTGGCTGTGGGATTGCTAGCTTGTTAAAAGGAGGTGATCCGGTCACTTGTGAGGCTGCTGAAGACTCATTTATGAAGTGCTTAAAAAATCCAAAAGTACTGGGATGAATGGGCAGCAGATTTGAGGGCCTGTTAAACGGTGAAGCTGCTGTCGTCTGAGAAACTATCTTTGCAAAAGTAGAATCATCCTGACATGATTGACCATATTCATCGACTGAGGTTGCGTCACTCTGCAGATACAAATAATAATACATATAAAAAAACAATTTTTTCACAAATTACACCGTAGTGACGGGTAGCTTTTCCTTAAAACATTGTGTTCACTCTGGCTTTCAATAGCGCTTTTCCACCATTGAGCCAAAAGGTTACTGCTGATGAATCACACCAGTTTCCATTGTGGTGTATGTGACCTGTCATGATTTTGCACATCACTAACGCTTTTCCACCAACATTTTTCTCCTGGTTCCGAATGCTCATCATGCACAGAACTGTTCAGCCAGATGGTGGAAAAGCACTAAGTATTTTTTAATAGCACTGCTGGAACATCCAGCTAAAACCAGGTTCAGATGGTAGTTGGTTTGAAATGGTTTCTAGATGGTGCAAACCAGCCATTTTATGATCAATCAGAAGGGACTGTAAAATGGTTGGGTCACAACGTCGAACATAATCTTGGCCAAAATCAGACAAGATAGACAAGACCACCATAGCTGGTGGGGAGCATAACCTGGCAAACCACCAGCAACTACTCGGCTACCATGTTTAAAAAACCAGCGTCACCACCTCAAGCTGTTTTTTCCACCAAGGAGTGCTAATCTTTACAATATCCTTTACAATGAACAAACCTGAGAGCTGAAGTTCTCCGAGCGTTTCTTCAAAATTGACTTTTTTGGTTGAACATCAGGTTTTATTTGAGAGCTCCATAAGTTCCCTTTAGACATCACAAATTTGTCATCTGCGTTCATGTCAAACTCATATTCCGCTTCCGTTTCTGGCGCTTCCCGAACTTTTACCTTCTGTTCCAAGGCATATATCGCCCTTTTGCGTGCTATGGACTCGCTGAGTTCTTCCAATTGCTTCTTTTTTCTAATCAATTCTGGATCCTCAATTTGAATCTTCTCAGACCATGCAGTGGTCAAAGTCCTCTCAGAATTACTTTCAAATGTAGAGCAGCCAGGTGTATTTGAGCCAAAAGTGCTAGTCTGTTGATGGTATCCTATTTTCATCTCTTGACTCTCACTCTTTATAAATGGAGCAGCAGTTTCCTTGCTTGCAGAAGCCTTAGAGATTATAAGAGAGAGAGTGAGATATACAAGAGAAAATAAGATACAAAACAAAACCTAGGAGTCCAAGTAAAAAAACAAACCTGAGATTGAAGATCAATGTGAGGGTCAGACTGTTTCTTTAAGATGGACTTCACCGGTTTTAGGTCAGGCATCCACACGTTCTCACGATGCACATGTTGATAATCAAAAGTTGTAACTCCACTTTTTCCCTCTACCTCAACCCCAGGTTCAATTTTCTTTGCATTTTGCTCCATAGCAACAATAGCTTTCTTACGCGCAATCATCTCGTTGAGTTCCATCAGCTCTCTCTTTTTTCTCAATAATTCTTCATCTACATTATATGGGCTTTTAGCTCTGTTTTTGTTGTTTGAATCTTTACTACCGCTTTGTTTCGCATAGCGATCATATCTGTCAGCTGGGCTGCGGCTTCTCTTCTTGGCACTTTGGGTGCTCCTTTCTCTGCTTCTGCTTCGACTGCAACTCCGTCGGTATCTCTCGGCGCGCTCTTTGCTACGACTGCGTTTGTGTCTGTATCGACTGTCCCTCCTCTCACGGCTGGAACTTCGGTATCTGTTGTGGTAGTTCCTGCTTCTGTCTCGGCTCCGGCTTCTGCTGCGACTATATCTGCGTCTGCCACTTTCTCTGCTTCTGCTCCTGCTTCGACTAAACCTACGTCGACTATTTTCCCTGCTTCTGCTCCGCGCTCTATCGCCTTTAGCTGTGGTCCTTTCGTGTTTAATTTCACTTTCCTTCTTCAGATCTTTTACAGCCGACAAAGATAGAGATGCCTTGTCTTTTCCCTTGTTTGGTTTGCTAAAGATCAAGAAATTGTCAAGACAAATTGCATAAAACTGTATTAAAATGTTACAACATATGGACAACATAATATTTAAAAAAATAAAAACTGTGAAAAGTGGAAGATCTACAATGGAAAACCTTAAATATACATACTACATGGATAACTAGCAAAATTAAATGCAATTACAAAACACAAGTATTCAAACCAAGTATGATTTTTTTTTTGAAACTCAAAAACAGCATTTTTCATTGGAAACTATATATTAGAGAATTAACTATGTGAAATCTCTAGATGATCACATTTGATGTCTGTTCCAGGTGCTTGACAACGTATCTAATAATCAAGTTCTATTTTAGCAATGTTTTTTTAAACTAATTATGTATTCTTTTCTGTCAGACATACTGCATCTTGTATTTTAAGGAAGCGAATTACTGAAGGCAAAAGTTAAGCAGATGAAATAAGGGCTAGTTTTAAAGCACATTTTTGCATTGTGACCAAACATTTCACTTCCATCCATCTACGACAAAAAGGAGACTTATTGTTTTACTATCAGACTTACTCTCAACGCAATTATGTTCCAATGAAGCACTCCTTCAGAACATCTGAACACTAATGAGCTAAACTGACCTACTTACTCATGATTTACTTACTCTACATCCATCGAGTCACTGCTTTTGTCCTCTGTTTTGACCTCGGCCTTGATTTGTTCTTTTGGATCCTTCAGCAATTTGATGGTCATTTTCTTCTGCAGGCAGCCAAGCAAATGCAGCAGAACTCACATTTAGGGATCAACCAAACCACGGAAAATGACTTAACTGGTAAAGTGTGTATTGTAAAAACTAGGGGTTGCACTGACTAGTCGATTCGTTCTGATACTAGTCATTATTCTGCCACATGCATTGGGATGTTTGCCAATTAGAAGTGGATCTCATTACTTGACTTGGGATTATTCCATACATGGTGACAGAAAGAAGACAAATATATTTTGCATTTACATTTATGTAAATTATCCAAAGCGACTTACGAGGGGAACAATTAGGGGTTTGGTGCCTTGCTCAAGGGCACCTTAGTCATCAAAGGTGGAGAGAGAGAGCTGTTCGTTCACAATCCCCACCTTCAATTCCTGCCGGCGTGGGAATCGAACCAGCAACCTTCAGGTTACAAGCCAAACTCCCTCACCATTAGGCCACGAAAATTAGCGAAAATTCTCACAAGCTACACTGAAACTCTCAGTGTTGCACAGAGGCTTAAAGAAACTAAGCAACATGTATTTGACCACTGATTTTATCAATTTTTGGAAGACTAGCGAAGCGATTAGTCAAGCAAGCCCTAGTATAAATCTTACAACAAAAAAAAAAAAAAACACTGATGTACTGCACCTTCTCTTTAACCCCAAAGGCCTCTAATTTTGGTGTCGACGTGAAGACACTTTCATTCAGTCGTCTTATTCTAACAGCGTGATTTCCCCCTTCAACTGCTTCATTCTTCAAATAGTATAGCAATTACATCAAAAATGCATCCTTTACTTTTCTAGCAAAAGCCAGAACTACAAGTAACAAAATACTGGGCAGGAAAAAATTTAGTAGTTACAAAAGGTCCATGAACAAAATGTGTTACTGTAGTAACAGTAATAATGTAATGTAACAGATCATGTTTCAGTGGCTGAGAACTTACCGGTACTAATGTAAATTCAACCTTCTCATACAAAGCGAGTTTGGTGTCCTCCATAACCTCATTTATGCCAAAATATAGCTGCGGGTCCAGTTGTGTCTTGATGAACCCAAAATTATCATCCAGCTTGACAACAAGCCCCTAATAGATAGAAGCACGTCATAAGGAAAAATAAATCTTGAATTACCTAACGAAAACCATATTGTGTGGTAAAACACACCACCTGCTCCTCACTGGTTCTGGTTCTTTGGCAAACGCTAAAAATGTAGGGATGCACCAACATTTAAAAATAGAAAAAATGCCATAAACCAAAAATTTGCGTTTTCTGGTTAAAAAGAAAACAGACAAAATATCTGCCAAAAATATGAACGACAATCATTACTTTCACAGATGTCATATCAGAAACTGACATTGAGAGAGAAAAGCATGCACAAGAAATGATACAGGTTTCATTGGATGTGGTGTAAATACCAACTAATGGCATTTTACTGAAAAAGAGCTCATGTTTACATGTGTTCACGATATGTGAATTCAAACAACAAGCACGAGAATGGTTCAACTGTTGTGATTAAAAATCTCAGGGTGTTTTTCAAAGTGGGTAGAGATATAACCCTGGCCTACATCAGTCTGTGCAAATTAGCTCAGATTCCCGGTCTCTGAAAACTGCTTCGTCAGGGAATAGAGTACTAATTACAAATTATTATTAATTAACGATGCTCACATTGAGGCTGGTCAATTAGTAAAACGAGTGAACGAATTAAATCGTGGGAACGAATTTTCAAAAATCAAAAAGGTTGAGATCCACTGCTATAATGGCTTAAAAAAAATCTTTTGGAGAACTGATAGTTACTCCACACAAAGCTCAATTAAAAAATTATCTTAATTTCGGTGCATTGCTTGCTATCAATTAGAGCTTCTTTTCCAATAACTTTAAAGTCCTATTATTATAACCAATGATGCAACTGTGCAAACCTAGGGCTACTTTCATCTTTGAAAGCTTGATGCACCATGCTAACCTAAGACCAAGATATGGTGCAGCTGCGAAGCAATTCTGGTGCCTACTTCAAAACAACTACCTAAATGTTGTATAGACTTAACATCTTGTGTGAACTGGACAAATCACCATGGACGAAAACAACAGAAAAACACTTACTATCTTTCGTTGCTCTTCAGAGTCTGTCTGGAAAGTTTCCGGCAGGAGCTCTACATTGACGGCCCACTCCTCCTTGGTTACGCTGTTGGTGGAAATGTTGAACTGGACCTTGTCACCAATCATAATGGTGGCCTTTGTGATCACGTCACCTGACCTAAAAGATAACCGTTTCTCAGTGCCCTCCACTGTGGTGATCAGAAGACCCAAACTGGGATCTTGCTTGTCCATCTGATAAAATAAATAAATAAATAATAACAACAACAACAACAACAACAACAACACAACTGCTATAAAAAAAGAACGCCATGATCAAGGTACAAAAAAACGGCATTAAAACCTCCCACACTGGTTCTATAAATAATTACAAAACATTCCATGCATCTCTTCAATGCAACATGCAGAGCTCAAGGGACTTCCCAAAAAACCCTTAATGCTCTCAAAACTACTAGACTACCAAACAGCATGTTTGCAATACATGCATTTCTGGAAGCCAACAGAAACTGTACAACTACTGTACAGGATGTATTACTTTTCTTTGTAAATTCAATCAATACCTCTGCTTATGCATGTTTATAAGCATGATTATTTTTTGTTAATTTTACACGAGGTAAAGAGATAACCTTACATGACTTTTTAAACGAAAGATGCATTTTGATTTTGTTCTGAATGAGCACGCAATTCTGAAAACAGCGACTTGAAGCTTGTCCCTGAAGGGAGGATGTCACAAGGAGGAAGGATTTGTTTATCATTCACAGTAATGTTTAAGTTTTAAACATGTCATTCGGGAATCAATGTCTTGGGAAAAATGTACTTAATGTGTGTTGTTTTCTTTTTCATTATCTTATGTTTCAAGACTAATCTGCTTTCTGTAGCCAAATGTGGTGAGAAAGACCTCCTTTCTGCAGTCAAGATAAGTAGGCCATGGAAGAGTCAAGGAAGTCAGATAAAATGTACATAAAGGCTGGGTAAAAAAAAAAAAAAAAATGATTTCACTATTTTAATCGATTCTCATTTTGAAGAACCGATATTGAGTTTTCAATCCCAAGAATCGATCTTTCAGTCTATGCCGTTTTCAGTGAATGAACAGAGCTTTGTAGCGCGCGCTCCATCCAACAAATCACATTAAGATTTTTAAGACTTCTAATTCTGTCCATTTTAGAATGAAATACAGACAGTTAATACCATTTTGATACTCTTTAATGTGTCACAATGAACTGATAAATCTCTTAGATCAACTCGTTAGCCATCACCCAACCATTATAATGAGATTGATTCATTAAAGAATACCTTCTTTCTCACTTAATTATGACATAATATTCAACCACGGCTGTTTCTTGTGACTTTTCCCTCTGTAAAATTAGGTATTGGCAGCAGCTATGTAACTCATCAAGTCAATGTATTGTAATCGCTAAATTACTTTTATCTACAGTGGGAGTCGGAGATGACTCGGAAAAACCTGGATTTGAACACCACTAATGAAAGCCACCGTTTAAATGTTTAAAATGAAAAGAAAAAACAAGGAGACACATCAATATTATAAATCATTATTACATTATCATCAAAACTTCTTTATGTGCAATTTAAATGCAAGTAGCCTTCAAATCAGTTCATTTTAACCTTTAATGTTATTGTGATGTAACAACTGGGGATCCCTGTATAGTTTACAGCATTAGTTATATACAGTCGTGGCCAAAAGTTGAGAATTACATATATATTGGAAATTGGAAAAGTTGTTGCTTAAGTTTTTATAATAGCAATTTGCATATACTCCAGAATGTTATGAAGAGTGATCAGATGAATTGCATAGTCCTTCTTTGCCTTGAAAATTAACTTAATCCCCAAAAAACCTTTCCACTGCATTTCATTGCTGTCATTAAAGGACCTGCTGAGATCATTTCAGTAATCGTCTTGTTAACTCAGGTGAGAATGTTGACGAGCACAAGGCTGGAGATCATTATGTCAGGCTGATTGGGTTAGAATGGCAGACTTGACATGTTAAAAGGAGGGTGATGCTTGAAATCATTGTTAACCATGGTGACCTGCAAAGAAACGCGTGCAGCCATCATTGCGTTGCATAAAAATGGCTTCACAGGCAGGGATATTGTGGCTACTAAGATTGCACCAACAATTCATCAATTTATAGGATCATCAGCAACTTCAATGAAAGAGGTTCAATTCTTGTAAAGAAGGCTTCAGGGCATTCAAGAAAGTCCAGCAAGTGCCAGGATCGTCTCCTAAACAGGATTCAGCTGCGGGATCGGAGTGCCACCAGTGCAGAGCTTGCTCAGGAATGGCAGCAGGTGTGAGCGCATCTGCACGCACAGTGAGGCCAAGACTTTTGGAAGATGGCCTGGTGTCAAGAAGGGCAGCAAAGAAGCCACTTCTCTCCCCAAAAAACATCAGGGACAGATTGATCTTCTGCAGAAAGTATCATGAATGGACTGCTGAGGACTGGGGCAAAGTCATATTCTCAGATGAAGCCCCTTTCCGATTGTTTGGGGCATCTGGAAAAAGGCTTGTCAGGAGAAGAAAAGGTGAGCGCTACCATCAGTCCTGTGTCATGCCAACAGTAAAGCATCCTGAGACCATTCATGTGTGGGGTTGCTTCTCATCCAAGGGAGTGGGCTCACTCCCAATTCTGCCCAAAAACACAGCCATGAATAAAGAATGGTACCAAAACACCCTCCAACAGCAACTTCTTCCAACAATCCAACAACAGTTTGGTGAAGAACAATGCATTTTCCAGCACGATGGAGCACCGTGCCATAAGGCAAAAGTGATAACTAAGTGGCTCGGGGACCAGAACATTGAAATTTTGGGTCCATGGCCTGGAAACTCCCCAGATCTTAATCCCATTGAGAACTTGTGGTCAATCCTCAAGAGGCAGGTGGACAAACAAAACCCCACTAATTCTGAAAAACTCCAAGAAGTGATTATGAAAAAATGGGTTGCTATCAGTCAGGATTTGGCCCAGAAGTTGATTGAGATCATGACCAGTCCAATTGCAGAGGTCCTGAAAAAGAACGGCCAACACTGCAAATACTGACTCTTTGCATAAATGTCATGTAATTGTCGATAAAAGCCTTTGAAACGTATGAAGTGCTTGTAATTATATTTCAGTACATCACTGAAACAACTGAAACAAAGATCTAAAAGCAGTTTAGCAGCAAACTTTGTGAAAACTAATATTTATGGAATTCTCGAAACTTTTGACCACGACTGTATTTTACCTGGAGGAAATTTGCCATGTATTGTACCTGACTAATCGATCATGAATTGAAAGATTTTGAAATCAAAATACAATTGAATCGTGAAATTTGTGTCAAGACCCAGCCCTATTTGGGAGGCATATTATTGGAAGTCAAGGAAGACCAATGGATGAAAATGATGAAAATGAACTGGAAGTGGTAAAAGAAAGTGGAAGGCCTTACGTTGATCTGTTCAATTTCTTTAACTAATCAATTTTGAAAATCAAAAATGATTTTACAGAATAAATACTCTGTATTTGAGCTTTCTGAGGTACACTTTCGTTGTACCAACCATACCCTGCAGGGATCACAATCATACACAAACAAATCTTGCTTGTTTTTTTACCTTTTGAGTGGCCCTACTTTAATTTACAGGTGGATTTCCACCACAATTTGTAGATGTAGCGCAGACGTTAACTCCAGTCTCCAATCAGACATTCTCTAACAACAACAACAACTAGATCCATATGTGAATGTGGGGCTAAAGTGCAAATTTCTACCTTATGTTACAAATAGAAACATAAATCTATCCCCTATTCATACAGTTAAAAGCATTATGTTATTCCTTCTCCAATTCTTACTCCAGAACAACAAAGGGGTAGTTCACCCAAAAATTAAATTTCTGTCATTAATTCCTCCCCCTCATGTCGTTCTACACCCTTCGTTCATCTTCAGAACACAAATTAAGATTTTTTGATGAAATCTGATGGCTCAGTGAGTCTCTTTTGACAGCAAGATAATGAACAGAAAGATACTAAAACATATTTAAAACAGGTCACTGTGACTACAGTGGTTCAATCTTAATGTTATAAAGCGGCAAGAATACTTTTTGTGCGCAAAAAAAACAAACAAATAACGACTTTTCAACAATATCTAGTGATGGCCGATTTCAAAACACTGATCATGAAGCTTCACGAATCTTTTGTTTTCGAATCAGTGGCTCTTAATTTGTGTTCTGAAGAAGAACAAAGGTCTTATGGGTGTAGAAAGACATGAGGGAGAGGAATTAATGACAGAATTTTAATTTTTGGGTGAACTAACTCTTTAAATGTATTTATCGAGGTACTTCCCCTCCAAGTTTCTTGTGTTCGGGTTGCGGGATTGTGAAAGCCTACCTCCTTTTCTTGGATTGGGCTTTTCTTTGGGGCGATTTTGGTAATCATCCCCTCGTATTTCTCACTGCTTACATCGAAAGCCGACTCTTGAGAACCAGCCTCCATGGTCACAGGCCTCCACTGCAGATGAAGACGTGATTGTTGTGCTCATTAAAACCTTCACTTTCTTCTAAATCACAATTTCCTAAAGTTATCTACAACAGGACATCTATGAATGAACAAGGCCTTTTATTAGTCAAAACTACCTTGTCTTTGCCAGGTGTATTGCCAGATGTGTTGTCCTTTAAGCCAGAAATATTTTCATTGCCTCTTGCTTGTTGATTAAAGGTCACAGAGCCTCCAGGCAGCTTTTTGAGTCGGACAGCCTTCTTTGTGTCATTCACCTTCAACACACGGCATTTGTATGTTATGAAGCTTTCAATACAAACAAAAGGCAAAGTGTGGTACTGGTGAAACAAAGAGCCTAATTTCACTCACAGTCAAAACCGTGAGCTCCACTTCATCCATGACATTCAGCTCTTCATCTGATAAATGGTCAGCAGCAGAAGCCGTCAGGTTATTATGTTTCTCTGTCATGACGGTCAGGGTTCCATCGCTCTTGTTCATGACCACACCCTGTGATAAAATAATAATAAATACGTTTTCAGAAGAAAATCTGAGTAGTGTTTGTCTGTGCAAACTCATGATGTTAGGGTGTTAACCAGGCTGACACCAAAGTCTCTTTAATACTGTGGTCTCTAGATATGGCTTGCGTCTCGCCTTCAATCAAAATCTACATAACGTCACATTTTCGCCTATTTTTTTCTCTGCTGGGCCACTCAGAGAAGTAAATGACATGTCCTCAACAAGCTGCATGATTTAGGACCGCTCATGTCTAGCTCAAAGGTGAAGGACAATACTTACACTGCCGGTCAAAAGTTTGGAAAATATAAATTTGATGTTTTTGAAAGAGATCAATGGTCGCATTAATTTGATCATACAAACAGAGAAATAGCACAATTTTCAGAATTCATTATAAATATGCTTATTTAGTACTCATTCATATAATGAATGATTATTGGACCTCAATAATTAATAAAGGTTCTCATTATTTGCGCCATTAAAGGATTAGTTCACTTCAAAATGAAAGCGAGTTCTATTAATGAACAATAATAAAGTTATATTAATAAATATCCTGACACATTCGAGCTTTATAATGAAGCTCAAGAAAGTGCATTCATCCATCATAAACGTACTCCGCACAGCTCCGGGGGGTTAATAAAGGCCTTTTTACGTTTGTGTAATAAAAATCAGTTACGTTTTTTCCGTAATTTGAATATGGAAGGCGTATGAAGTAGTGTAAGCGTTTCGAACTGCTGCCGTCTTTGTAGGTTGAATATGGAAGGCGTTCTGGCAGAAGCTAAACTTATATTTTACTTTATAAGTCGATAAATATGGATTTTATTTTTTTTAAAACAAATGAACCACTTAGCTTCAGGAGGCCTTTATTAAAGTTCTCCTATTCGAATATTACCTTTCATGCAGTGTGTAATGTAGCTGTCTGTGAATCTAAATGATCTGCAAAGTTTTGAAGCTGAACATGCATGATAAATAAAGTTATTTACTGTGTCCCAACTCACATACTATCTAGTATGTGTATCTAACTAGTATTAGTGTATCCCGAATCGTAGTATGATGAAATGAGGATTCCATTTTAAGACTGACCGTAAGCACAGCGGTTAAGATAAAGGGGTTTGAGTGATTAATAATGACGAAAAATTTTTTATTTGATGTTATCCACGTTATTTTTAACGAAGCGTTTAGTCATTAACGTTTAAAGCATCGTTATGCAAACAGGAGGAGAGTCTCCATATGAACGACCCTGACTGGCAGATCAACGTGCGACTACATTTCTCTCCGAAATGGTAGGAAATTGTATTTAATTGAATGTGGGTGATTTGAACTGTGAACAGATTATTGACTGGACAGTTTAAACGGTCACAGGTTGCACGTAACTAAGCAACAGAACGTCCATTACAGACACAAGTAGTAGAATCTTCTGGTACACACTCTCTCTGGTACTTTTTCTTAACAAAAACAGCACATACTTTTAGGGCATAGTAAAAGTAGGCAAATTGGGATGCAGCAATTGTCTCTAAACACGCACTACATGATGCGATTATAGTGGGATTTTGGCAATATTGCGATTAAACTTCATCTCATTTAAATGCAATTCTTCGATTAAGGTAATGCGATTAAGCTCATAATCGTAGTAAGCATAAATCGCATTAAACTAGGTGGCGTACGCTGATTTTAATCACAATAAACAGGCATGTAAACATCTTAATCCCATTATTCCCCGCTCTGACCAAACTGCGCATGTGCTCGGACGTACACGGATGCAATGTGTTTTCCACACGACTTCATGAATGAACTCCGTGACATGATTCCCTTGATATTCCCTTCCTTTAATATCTATTACGTCCATAAAAACGTATTTTGAATTAGATTAAAATAATGGCCAGTAACATGCATACTGTATGCCTATCTGAGTGTGGTATTATGGAGGACCAGGAGTGGCACATAAAAATAAAACGAAGAATCAATTAATTCATTTAATAATTCAAACATAAAAATGTATCTAAATAAATCACTTTTATATGGGCAAATTAATAGACATATTTAAAGTTGTTTATTTAATACCTGTTTTTAAATGTAGTTTAATAGAACAATAAAAAAATAAATGTAAAAAAACACATTTTGAATGTATAAATAAAAAGAAAAGCAATTGGTAAATCCTTTTTTAAAAAGCGATTTAAATGCGCATTTAAAATGATTTACTCTACGTTTTAAAAAATGAATTAAATAACCCGTTTCAAATTCGTCTATTTATTTCTACATTCAAAAAAGATTTTTTTTTTAATTTATCAGTTTATTGTTCTATTAAACTACATTTAAAAACAGGAATTAAATAAACAAGTCTATTAATTTGCCCATATAAAAGTGATTTATTTATATACATTTTTATGTTTGAATTATTAAATTAATTAATTGATTCTATGTGGCACTCATGGACCTCCATATGGTATAACCACTTATTAGCGAATAATCAGAGTAATGAAAATTGCATGTAAACTGGAGCGAAGTGTCATGTAAACATCTTTCTGCGATTAAGACCTTACTCTGATTATGAGAATTAATCACATTATTGGTGCACATGTAAACGTAGTCAATGACTTTACTGTCTCTTTTGATCAATTTAATGCATCCTTATCCCAAATGAAGAAGCAAATCAATATATTAGAATGATTTCTGAAGGATCATGGGACACTGAAGACTGGAGTAATGATGCTGAAAATTCAGCTTTGCTGTCACAGGAATAAAATTCATTGAAATAGACAACCATTATATTAATATTACTTCACAGTATTACAGTTATTACTGTATTTTTGATCAAACAAACGCAGCTAGAACAAAACAACAAAACATGTGAAAGTGCAAATTTTAAACCAGTAGTGTATGCTATATCCTGATCAAACGCAGTCACACACAATGCAGTGCTGATAGTGATACGATGCATCAGTATCATCGATTACGGGTCACACTGTTTACATTCATCTGGCGTAATGGCGGCTTCTGCTCCTGGGAACGGAGAAAGTTCCATTCTATCACAAAAACCTAGACCACGATTATCATAAGTATGGGAATACTTTAAACAGAGGCCAAATAAAATGGTCCTTTGTTCCCTTTGCAGAACCCAAACGGCGTACCACCTATGGAATTGGATTTCTGCCAAATATTTGCGCGCGCAAGATCATATTTTGAGCATGGAAAAGGGCATTTTGCGTGAACTGAGTTGAGGAGAAAATAAGAAAATATTTCGAGTGAACGAAAATCAGTTTTGCATTTCAAAGAAGTTTATCTGGATGTGAGCGGACGTTCTCTTTCGCACGTGCGAGGTTTCAGTTGCTCGCGCTCCTGATTCCCGCCCCGCGCGCTCGCTAAGACTCCCTGCATTACAGACAGCGCAAGAGGAAAAATACACGGTTCAGGAGACCGCAAAGTTCCTTTAAGACTGTATAGAAAGTCTTTGACACTCTTCATTTTAAATGTCTACCACTGGACGACACACATAAGTGGCCTAATTTTATTCAAAATCAAATCGTATTATTACATAATGGCGTGTCCCAGTGTTTCTACACCTCAATGAACTGATAAATTAGTTCTAACTTCTTACGTAAAAAAAAAAATCACTAGATTAATAAAAATAATCGTTAGAGTAGTCGACAGAAAAAATAAACGTTAGTTGCAGCTCTACTGTACACTGACTCAACACTTCATATTTAGATGCATAGTTCAACTCATGCTCTCAAGTCAACTAACTTCCCATTTTCAATTTGCTCTCAGTAGCAGCTGTTGCCAAGTAAGACTGCCTTACTCAGACATTGACACTATTAATAGACACACACACTATTTTCCTTCAAACATGTCAATGTAACTGTGGTCCCAACAGACGGCTCGAAAACCTTTGCCATTCCTTAGACGGGTATTTAAGTAGCACATTTCTCAGCTTCATACAGATTCAGAGATGATGCTTTTTGTTCAATATGGATTTTCTGGCTAAAACAATGAGCAGATATAATTCAACCGTCTTACACTTTCACAGACAAACCTAGAAAAAGGATCAGTGGGATGTGATGAGATACTTACCATCTCCCTGATTTCTTTGGTGAGCTGAAAAGTGTCTGGTATTTTTGGTTTGATGTTTGTGGCTCTTTGTTCCTTGGTAATAACATTTGTCAGCAACTGGAACTCCACACGATCATACAGTAGCAGAGTTACATCCGTGTCCGTTTTGCCGAAGGGCAGTTTGATGGGATCCGTAGAGATGATGGTCCTGATGCAGCCAGGATTAACTTCCTTGACATTGCCCTGATTAAATACAAAGAAAGATTTTTAATGCTTCACTCATGTACTTATTGTTTCAGTACAACTCTATCAGGGGTCTCAATAAAAAGTAAGTAAATAAATAAATTGAACCGTACCATTCTCCACCCACGGTTCGACAAGTACTCGCACCGCGGTTCACCTTAAATCTGACAACGCATCTATAATATGGTTTATTGAAAATAACAAAAAGTTCAGCTAATCAGTGGATGGATTTGCATTCTGCTTCCAAATACATTCCATCAGCGACGAGCAACAAAACGTGGACAAAAAAAAGTCACTCTTTGTAAACTTTGTTCAATGCCAGTGCTGTCTACTCAAATATGAGCAGTCATTTACGCCACCATCACCCGGGTGTTCGAAGCGCTTCTGCACACAACGAAGAAAAGCCCTGCATGAACGCACAACGTCATGAAGCGAGCGGAGAGAAAGTGCTTTTATAAAATCAACGCTGAATGGATTTAATCGATCTCCCAAGCCTGACTTCTGGCTATTGTGCATCTACTCAATTAGAAAGGAAGATTGGCAAGTGAAGCCACCCAGCACAGTTTAGTCTTTGCGTTTGTGATGTTTAGGAGTGGGTAAACAAGAAACTGATGATGCCATAATAATAAAACAGCAGCATAGAACAAAATGGGTTTTTTTTTCCCAGTGCTGACTATCTAAAGCTTACAGACCATGCCTCGGAATCAAACACCCCGATTCCAGATTACTCACAAGGGCTTTTCACACTTAGTCAGAACTTTCACACTTGGGGTAGTCGTGGCCTAGTGGTGAGGGGGTTGGGCTCGTAACGTGAAGGTTGCCGGTTCGATTCCCACGCCGGCAGGAATTGAAGATGGGGCTTGTGAATGAACAGCACTCTCTCCACCTTCGATACCACGACTAAGGTGCCCTTGAGCAAGACACCTAACCCTAAATGCTCCCCGGGCGCTGTAGCAATAGTTGCCCACTGCTCCGGGTGTGTGTTCACTGTGTCTGTGCACTTGTTCACTACTCACTGCTGTGTGTGTGCACTTGGATGGGATAAATGCAGAGCACAAATTTCAATTATGGGTCACCATACCATGACTTTCACTTGAAATAGTTAACTCTGGCTCATACTAAACCCCAGGTAAACAGAATCCTGGGTTATCTTGCTTAAGTTTCACACGGGGTTTTTTTAACCAAGGTATTCATAAGATGATGTTTCACATTGTACGGTCCTAAACCCTGGGTTAACATTCTTACATATTTGTGGTCTCAGTGCCATTGATTGAATAAACGCAGCACAAGATTTTGCATCCTCGTATTGCCGACTGTACTAATCGAGTTTATACTGAATAGACATTTCAGACGAAAAAGAAAGAAATGATCTCTTCTTCACTCAAATGATTACGTTTTCTGTCAGTATTTGACATTATTCCTCTCAAACAATGAACATACTGTTTATATACAATGCGCAGTGGGCAAATATGGGTACGCGATTGGTTGTCTGTTACGAAGCATCTAGCTGTAACATTCAACAATTAAAAAAATGAAAGGGTTAAATTAAAGGGTTCACTCAAAAATGAAAATTGTGTCATCATTTACACACCCTCGTGTCACTCCGAGCCTACTGAAACTTTTGTTTGTCTAAGATGCTTTTAATGAAATCCGAGAGATTTCTGTCCCTCCACTGACAGTGAATAAAAGCCTGATTAAACTGCTCAATTCATATGGAAATTAAAAAGATGAACAAAAATCTTAATGGGTTTAGAACAACATGAGGGTGAGTAAATGATGACATTTTTCATTTTTAGGTGAACTATCCCTTCAAGTATGGTGTATGTCATCATGGACATATGGAAAAATACGATAAATGATAAATGCACAACTTTAAGCAAGTGAAATTTCTGAAACTACAACAACCCTGGCCTTAATGTACTTTTCAGTGCATGTTGTTAAAGGAATTAAAACCTTCAAACATTCTCAAACCTTTCTTATCTACTCCACCAAGGCCAACAGCAGTCACCCACACACACGTACAAGGCAAGAGAAAAAAAAGTCTGTTTCGTACATTTGTTCATTTATGAATACATTGTTAAAAAAAATACATGGTGATGACAGCTGATATGTATACTGCTTGAATATCTGAATTTATTTTTTTTTTTTTAAAGTCCTTTAAAGTTGTGAATATGGGTCAAGGCTGCTCAGAGTTCCCACTCACTGTTTCTGCTTTTCACTCAAGACCGACACACACACACACACGTTGTGTTTTCATTTTTTATGGGGACATTCCATAGGCGTAATGGTTTTTATACTGCACAAACTGTACATTCTGTCCCCCTACACTACCCCTACCCATCACAGAAAATGTTCTGCTATTTTAGATTTATAATTTTGTATGATTTATAAGCTTGTTTCCTCATGGGGACCCAAAAAAATGTCCCCACAAGATCAAAATTGACTAGTATTACTATCCCTGTGGGGACATTTGGTCCCCATAATGTAGGGAATACTCGTCCACACACACACACACACACACACACACACACACACACACACACACACACACACACACAGAGAACTTCCTCAACGCTCAGCACTCTAACTCCTCCTCCCCTGAAAAGCTATCATTTTTCTATTCTCAGTACACAAGTGGATTAATATTGAATAGTGAGAATAACACTTATTAGACAGATCCATCTTTACTAGGGATGTCAATTTACATAAATTCCCATAATCAATAGTTAACCATCAATTAATCCTAAACCATAACCTCTTAAATTTGAAGCGGGTGTGAAACTAAAGGTATCATGTTACTTAACCACTTGCTTAACCAACACAAAATAGATCACATTTTAAAGCTCAGAAGCTTAGCTTTACAGTGAATAAAGGGAATAAGTCCATCATTTAACAAGTGCTTTTAATTTTCTGACATATTAGAAGTGCTCCATTTTCATAGTGGGAAAAATAACTGCTTTACATGATAATGTGATCTGTGAAGTCATGCCACATAACAGACTTGTGTCATATATCTTTGAAAAGGTCTCAACGAGCAGAATACAACAACCATATTTCTTTCAGTTAGAGACCAAACTATACCAAGCGTTTGTATAAAATTTTGCCGCTGACGCTCATGTTGACATGCTTTCACACCACGTTTTGGTTTGTAACTTCACGAATCATTAATAAACCGTATTGCATATCTTTATTTAGAGCAGGTGGTCTCCAAACACAACAGAAGACGGCGTCGATCACAGAGTGACATGATCTTGGCAAAAGCTATAGGACTTCCGCGATCCGATCATGTCACGATCATGGCGCAGTGTTTTCCAATGTCATTTGAAAGTTCAACCAATGGAAACTGGATCTCAGGCACAATCAGGCACTGTTTAACATCTGGAGTGCCCTTGGATTGGATCTTATTACTTGTTTATTCTATGTACTTCTATTGTGGCAAATAAGCACTCTTTTTAAGGTTTTTTGGATCCTTTGTTAATTATGTTTGAAATAAATAAAATAACTTGCAAGGGTTAAAGACATTAATACACTCAGAATACAGCACGCTCGCTTAACTTTTCCTCATGTGTCCGCTGAATGTGTTTTGCACACAAGCCACACACATCAAAACTACGCACTCAAAGGATGATATTTTTTAATCGATTAAATTATCAACAATTCGATTAATCGTTAGCATACCTAATTTTTACCATGAAATGAAAGTGGATGGTGACCGTTAGATACCATGGATGGATAACTTGTCCCATCTTGATTGGACAAAAAGTACTAATGTGACATATACTCACATCAGGAATGGTTGTGATAACTACGCCTTCATACACCGTACTGTCAATGTCGTCTGTTCCTCCTGGTGCCACTTTCACGTCAACCGCACATTCTTTTCCCTGACATCACAAGCAGTTATAGTACAAAAATTAGAACATTTTCAAAACACAAAATGCTTCAAAATGAATTCTGGTATTTTAGCACGTATATAAACACTTACCAGATTTTTCACTACGGTGAAATGCACTTTAACGCCAGGCACCAATTGAGCCCGATTTCCAAAAAAGGCATCAAAAACAAAAGAGAATTTCCTCAAATCCTCCCGTTCAATGAAGCCACAATTATTCTGAGGGGAAATCAAAAGCAGTGCTATCAAATTGTTTCTTAACCAAAATGCAATTTTCAAGCAAGGAAAAAAATAAATAAATCACTCACTCATTTAAATAAACATGTAGCACCCAAGCAATTTTAAATGGTTTGGATGTTCTTGTATCCTTTAACTTACAGGTAAATTATACATTGCTTTCATTATTGCTTTTAACACCAAGCACAATAATCCTAAAATTAAACAATTCTAAAATAATACAAAATGTGTTTTATGTTGCATATGCCTGACACAACTGATTAGGACATTAACATGCAAAACGTATTACAAATCATGGTTTAGCATCACATTAGGTTAGGGCAAAGATTATAAATATTATACTAATATAAAGTACAATATTATTCACACTTACGCCAATAAATGAAATGACTCCCAATGAGCGTCCACGAGGAGTGCTGAAACAAAAACACACATTGCAGTTTACTTCAGCAACCACCATTTTCCAGCAAACCAAAAAAAAAAAAAAATGCATGACTATAAATTACTTTGCAGATATATTCTTGAACGTCGATATCTTCGATGCCATCGATTTAGGAGGTTCAGTCTTTGGTGGCTGGTCTTTTTTCTTCGGCGGTTGGGGTGGAAATGCTTTTCCAGGAGGAGGCATGCTCTGAAATAAAAAGCACTGTATTTCCACAAAGCTTACACAAACAAGAGCAATCATTTAGTACTGAATTAAACACAAGAGTGAACTTACAGTGGCACTGAATGCCTCAGGTGGTGGCTGCACTGGACACGGGCCCCGGAAATCTAGTGGTGGTCCAGCAAACCCTCCTCTCTCTCCAAATGCATGATTGCCCTTATTTACATGACACAAAAAAAATTATTTGCTTAATTCTACAATAAAGTCACCTAGAAAATAAAATGGACTGTTTTAATGGAATATTGCAATTTATAAAGATTGATTTATCGGTGATCATTTGTTTGGGTTCCTTATAATGTTTATCTGGGACTGGGTACACATCATGTGCCATTTCACCATATTTGTAACAAGAAATTTATAAGCCAACACAGGAGAATACGTCAATTTCTAAAAATGCAATTACGAATTCAAAATAATAGTTTCAACCCTCACTCTGAGTTTGCATGTGTTGATGTGCACATGGTGTAATTCTATTGTAAAGAAGTTGCCAAATATTAAGGAATAAGGGGGCATTTCAATTAAACAACGATTTGATCTGCTGTAAAGTGTAACAACAATCACCAAGCCATTGGCACATTTGTTGTAATACACAATGTTCAAAAGATGATTGCATTTATATTATGCTTATTACATTGTGTATTTTTTTAGTCCAATTTTAACTTTTGATAGTTTATTTAAAACAATTATTTTCGCCTGTTTGTTAATATATGTATTTTAAGTCATTTTAAAGGCTATTGTTCACTTAAATCTACTTTTAATCACAACAAAAAAATATGGTCCGATTAATCGTCTGATTATTCAATTACTAAGGCTGGGTATTGACACAAATTTGACACACAACTCGATTCGGATTCATAGGCTTGTGATTGGATTGAATATTGATTATTTTGGATATATATCAGGTACAGTACATGGCACATTTTCTTAAGGAAAAAAAATCTTTCAACTAATGCTGTAAACTATATATGTTAAATTAAGATTTTATAATAAACATACTAACTTTACAATCAAATTCCAGCCTACTTCAATTAATTAAAATGCAATATAATGTAATATTAAAAAGTATGATGTAATATGGTGCATATATTTAACAAATTAAATGTCTTATTGACATCTTTCCTTGGTTGAGCAATTACATGAGACTTGATATGGATTTCGGTAAGTTGGACTGTATCTTTTAACAAACCTTCAGACGTTCATTCATGTTTATTTCGCAATGTAACTGGTATTAAATGGCAGGAGATGATCGGTTCACGAACGATTCTGGATAAAATGAGAATTACGTTTTTTTTTTGTTTCAAATAGAGCTCATGATTCTTCCACGATTCTGAATATAAAACTAAACAAAATAACATGTAATTTACTAGAGATTCTGACAAAATAGTAATTGTTGGAAAAATGTTTAATTAATTGATTTACATAAATGTACATAATTTAATTGTTTAAAAAGAAATGGTTTTGAATGAATTCAATGACTCATTAATAAATTACTAGTGAAGGGGTGGATTCTGGAATCCACTGCCGCTTCAATATATACATATTTTGAGAGATTTATCATGAATTTATCTTTCTAAATATTGAATTATTTAGAATGACTAACTTCAACTTATGTTAAAGCCTTTAATTTCCTTTTCATTTTCAAACACTAGAAAATAATGATGTATATTGTCTGTACCTCTGACTGAGAGAACAGTACAACTTATCAGAATGTTTTGGTAAAGTTTCCTGTTCGGTGCAGAGCTCAGATCAACTTCAGCCTTGAAGAAGCTGTGAATCATGTGTATCTATGTATGTGCGCTCAGTGATCTGTACAGGTCTGTTATGGGTACTGGTGGACTGTTGTCATCCTGACTGGAGACCTGAAGACGCCTAGGCCTGACCTAGAGGAACATTCTGTCCCTAACTTCAGGGTCCGATCGTCATAATGGAAGGAATATGCTTCTGACTATCTGTCCGTGTGTGGAAAATTACCAGTTTTGTCTAGTGTTCTTAACCAATCAGTATCTTAGTAATGACGAAGTTAGTGGACTCTCTTAGAGTATAATTGTTGTGGAAATGTGAATGTAAGAGAGAGAGGAGGGAGAGAGAGTGGCCTACGAACTCCTTGCGAGACTTGAAGCTGCTTCTGCTGATGAAACTGCAAACTATTCTTTATTAAAATTCTTCAATTTATTTTTTATACTCTGACGCCGGGTCTTCATTTATCATATCTGGCCTTTTGGGTCTTTAACTGTAAAATCCCCGACACTTGTTTTGTTACTGGATGAATCAGTGTTTTTGAAAGAATCTTTTGAACAAACAAATCAGATCAGATCGAGATCGCAATCTTTTTACAATTGATTGTGCAGCTCTAACATTACCCTACAGTGTACAGTAACACTACATTAAAACAGCTCCAAAACGGTATTCATTATTTTGAAATTCTAAATAAAATGGACAGAATTTGAAATCGGAGACTTCTGAAATCTGGACGGGAGGCACACTACAGTTCGGTTCATTCATCAACTGAAAACAGGATTTAACAATCAATTCTTGGGATTTAAGAACCAATATATCGGTTCGTAATATTAATTTGAGAAATCAATCATTTTTTACCCAGCCCAATCAATTACCAAAATAATTGTTAGTCACAGACTAAAAAGGCACCCGAGTTGTTTTACATTCTGTCAAATAAAAAACTTTTTCCAATCACATATTTCATTGAAGATTTCTTAGAAATAGTAAGTACTTTTTATTTCTAGAGCACATTTCTAGAGCAAGCGTTAGGTGCTTTACAACAAAAATATATATATATATATATAAAAGAAAAATCAAGAAATACGAATAACAGACATTAAAATCAATCATTCAAAAAAAAAAAAAAAAAACTTGTAGCATAATTTAGACAAATTACATGTTTGTAATTTGCATTGTCCACTGAGTCCACGGATCTTAGATCCATAGCGAGTGAATTCCACAATTTGGGAGCAACTACTTCAAAAGCACAATCATCTTTAGTTTAGAACGAGGGAGAGCCAACAAGATCTGTTTGGAGAATCTTAGATTCCCGCTGGAATTATAAGGTTGCGACAACTCTTTAATATAAACAGGAGCTTGACCATGCAATGCTCTAAACCAGTGTTTCTCAAACTTTTTCAGCCCAAGGACCACTTTATCTTCCAATTTTTTTCTGAGGACCACCTAACAGAATCCCACTCTAACATGCCCCCCCAAAAAAATAACAAAATAGGAAGGATCAACTAAATTTAAGTTTAATATGCAACTGTTTCAAGTCAAAAACTAATTATTCAAACACAAATGCAATGATATGATCCATTTTTTCGTTATTAAAACACACTGACGTCAACCCCCCGCCCGAGATCCGGTGCGGGTTAAGAGCTTGCCTAGTTTAGGTTATCTTTTCGCGGACCACTAGGGGGCGATGGCGGGCCACACTTTGAGAATTATTGCTCTAAAGAATAACAAGGATTTTAAATTGAATTCTAAGTTTGACTCGAAGCCAGTGTAGCGAAATTAAAATGGGTGTTACATGTGATCTTTTTAATGACTTTGTTAAAAGCTTGGCGGCAGCCTTTTGACCCTCTAGTCGTCGTTTAATGGATCAATTGCTAAAACAGTAAAAAGAGAATTGCAAGGCGAGAGGAAATAAAAGCATGTATAATCATCTCCGTTTCCAGTGTGGACTCAACTGGCCTCAGTTTCACAAGATTTCTCAAATTATAAAAACAATTGCGAAACCGTGAATTTACATGTTGATCAAGACAGGTGTTCATATGGGACAGGCCTTAAGTTACGAAGAGTGGGTTTAACAGAATGAGATAAGGAGCCAAGATCGTCCATTACCGTTGGGAGAACACCATCAGGACCAGAGAGTACTTCTGGGAATATCTGCATAACCATGGTAGCAAATACCCTCAAAAGTACTTATCAATTGTCCTGGAGGCAGCTAATTTAATGCAAAAAGCAATGGGGCCAAAACAGAACCCTGAGGAACACCACACAACAGATGTGCTGTTTGTGACGCAAGAACTCTAACCGAGAAAGACCGGTCAGATAAGTATGAAGAAAACCATTTCAAGGCAATTCCAGAAATACCAAAACACTGTCTAATCCTCAACTAAATGTGTGACCTGCGCATACTCTACTGATGACGACATTAACATCACGTGCACTGTACGCTGACCCCAGAGCACACGTAAAACGTTAAGTACACTTGGCCATCATTATATGTTAAAAATTGATGCGTTACCTCATAAACTTTAATCAAAATAACTTCCCTTCCCTCTTGCAGCGACATCTCTTCTCCGATCAAGTCTTTACTGGCACAAAGGCGACCAATAGCCAGTCCCTCCAGAAAAACGCGATTATGCTATCGCTTGATTTCATGCATAATCAGCCAAAGTCCGCATATTTATTTATTTATTTCGCCGCATAAATTGCCGATTTCAGCAAGCAAAATATGCGGGGCTAGCATGATTTCATAATCCCTGTATTTTCGTTGCAAAAAAGTCTCATATATCTTAGCAGAAAGTTGAAAAACGTTGCGTTCACTTCACACAAGTAAAGCGCCATTATTTTCCCCCTGTTGCCATGGGAACCTTATGAAGTGACGTAATTATACGCGACGTGAACGTCATCTGTAAACCCCGCGGTGAAACCATGATGAAGCACGCCAATAATTCTCATTTGCCAACAAAAATAAGCTCAAAAGACTGAAGCAGTTTCCCGGTCTTTTACATGATAGTGGGGGCAAATTATTTTGCACTCCGTGCAACCCTAACCCTAACCGAAGAAGATTAACTACCAACCAAAACCTCAAAGCCTTTGTCTTCCTTTACCACAACCAACAAGGCCGCAGTGGAGCTTTTAAGAGGGAGGAGATGGTGGAGGGGGAGGAGATGAATGTTGAGGGAGAGGGGATGGAGGATGAGGATGGTGAATGATAGAACAGTGTTAGAGGCTATGCAGTTTTAGTTTTCACAGTGGACTGTTGTAGTTTCATTCAGAAGTTGATGCAACTTTACAGTTGTAAGATTGCACTTTTTTGTTAGAGAACAGTACCAAAACCTTACAGTTTCAAGTATATTAGTAGTATGTAAAATAATTTACGTTGCAGTAAGATTGCACTTTGTGCATTGGAAGCACTTCATTTAACAGAAGATGTGTGTTTTGTATCGCTACCTCTGTGAAACAGGAAGCACACATTGTATTTTTTTATATTTTATTGATTCATTTTTACAGAAGTTGAATATTCCTTTTGTAAAGCTACAGAACTTATTTGACTCAATGTTTTGTAATTTTAAGCCATGTGTTGATTAAGGTCTGAAATAAAACAGAATGAGAACTTCAATATTCTGTGATTTAGTAATTCTGCCTCTTGACATGAAGGCAGTATCTAGAGAGAACAGGGTGTTGGGGGGGGGGGGGGGGTCACCTTTTTTTTGCAAGTTCCCGCAATTTCATCGCATAAAATTGCAAAAATATCCCGCATATTCCATCGCATTTTTTAAGAAAACGTGCCGCATAATCAAGGATTTTTGCCCGCAACAATCACAAAAAAATCCCGCGTTTTTCTGGAGGGACTGAATAGCAGCAAACCACAACCATCCATGACCCAATCAATCCCTGATGGACAAAAGGTTCTTCCTCATGTTTTTTTCTTGCTTGTTTCAGTCTGATATGGGGAAGAAAAGACTACCACCTTCAGTTTTATGCAAACTTTAAGCTATTTTTAAATTTCAGTACCAGTGTTGGGGAAAGTTACTTTATAAAGTAATGCATTACAATAATACTACTCCCTAAAAAGAAGTAGCTAAACAGGTTATGTTGTGGCCAGTCTGCAGTCTTTCCAGATGAGTCTAATTGTTTAAGAAAGCTCTCAGAGTCAGAAGTTCCAAGTCTTCAGAAGAAATCTTTATTGCCAGGCAACAAAGTGAGATGTCAGCTTCGCATCGAGCTCAGCATCCAGCCACACATCTACTTCAACAGTGTTGATATGCTTATTTTTAGGGGTGCACCGAATGTTCGGCAAACGAAATTATTCGGCCGAATAAGTAAAAAGGCCGAATAAATTTTGCCGAACAATGACGTTTTTAATGATGTTTTAACGTTCACATATCGCGTCTTTTCCTCGCGCATATTCTTTATATCCTATGTAGGAGCGCGGTAACCGCGCGCAAAACGGAAGGGACGCGCATGCGGTGCGGTGCGGCGCGCTTGTTTTTTCCGGGCGCACCTGTGCCGCGGCGAGATGAAAACATCTCAACTTTTCAGAATGCCGCAAGAGCACCGCAGGTCATGTGACAAGAACCAACCGATCATCTTCGACCTTTCCGTAACAAAACATGGAAATCTCAGCCGAACAGCTGATCATAGCTGTACAGGGGGGTTGTTATGTCTCATCTCCATAAATATATCTAGTAGTAAAGCTAAAGCAAGGGCTAAAAATCAATGTATCCCTTGCTGAAACTTTCTCATCGTCAGAATCCACAGTTCATGGTTGCATAGCAACGACAGACGCCACAGAAGCGCGAGCTCCCGAACGCTTGCAAAAGAAGGAGGAAGCGACGCGGCCGCGCTTTACACGCTTTATTAGGCGCGATATGTGAAGTAGGCTTATGTCTAGGACAGTTATTTATTTGTTGTGGGTTCATCCACATTTTTTTGCACTATTCAATGCACATTTGTTGTTGTAGACATACAGAGTCACATTCTTTCAGCAGTCAGTTATAGGCCTAACATAGGCTATTCAAGAAGAACATAGGCTTCAAAGATGGCCAAATAATTTTTATTTTTTTTTATTTTACTAATTTATTCATTTTAAGTTACATTGTGCTTTGTTTGTATAATATCTGCTGGAATGTTAAAAAAATGTTCAGTGTTAAATATTCTGAAATTATATTTTTGTTATTTGATTTATTTCTCTGAAAAGCAACACAAAATAGTAAAAAGCAAATTTTTACTATTTAATTATTGTAATGGTGAAAAAATTGGCAAAATAAATGGAAAAAATGCGAAACACCACATTCGGTATTCGGCCTTCGGCCTTCGGCCAAGCATTTCATTATTATTCGGCTTCGGCCAAGAATTTCATTTCGGTGCATCCCTACTTATTTTACATGTTTTTCTTATCGTAAAGGTCCAATGGGGGATTCCTGTACTTATCTTTTTCTTAAGCTCCACCCTGGCATCTGGCCACCATTATTTTTTAAGTTTTCCAGGTATCATATATAATGGTGACGGGTCACCACCTGCTCTATTTTTTAAAAATACATTTCTCATGGTCTCTTTTATTTACTTTCACCACTTATCTCTGTCCTTTGGCTTGAGTACATACATTTTTGGTGTCTTTTGCTCTTAAACACCTTGGCATTCCCCTTGGACCATACATTAATGTTAAACTTTCCCCAACTTTATTCTTCCCATAAAAACTCTTTATAGTTTATACACCACTTATCAATGAATTTCCCCATCAGTTACTTTTTATGTAAAGTAATGCGTTACATCACATTTTGCATTACTTTTTCCTCATCTTGGGTGGGCTTGTTTGTTTATGTTGTTTGCATACTAAATCACAGAATATTTCAGCTCTCATCCTGTTTTATTTCAGACCTTCATTAACACACGGCTCAAACTTACAAAACATTGAGTCAAACAAGTTCTGTAGCTTTACAAAAGGAATATTCAACAACTTCTGTAAAAATGAATAAATAAAATATAAAAAAATACAATGTGTGCTTCCTGTTTCACAGAGGTAGCGATACAAAACACACATCTTCTGTTAAATGAAGAGCTTCCAATGCACAAAGTGTAATCTCTTACTGCAACGTAAATTATTTCACACACTACTAATATACAGCGTCGTCTGCGGTCCGACACGCAGTTGCAGGGAGTGTAAAATAATTTGCCCCCACTGTCATGTGACACACCGGGAAACTGCTTCACGATGTCTTTTGTTGGCAAATGAGAATGATTTGCGTCTTCATCACAGTTTCACCGCGGGGTTTGCAGATTACGTCACTTCATAAGGTTCCCATGGCAACAGGGGGAAAATAATGTCGCTTTACTTGTGTGAAGTGAACGCAACATTTTTCAACTTTCTGTTAAGATATATGTGACTTTTTTGCAATGAAAATACAGGGATTATGAAATCATGCTAGCCCCGCATATTTTGCTTGCTGAAATCGGCAATTTATGCGGTGAAAGTGCGGGGTATTTGAAACAAATGCGACCCCCGCATAAATATTTGCACTTTGGCTGATTATGCATGAAATCAAGCGATCGCATAATCGCGTTTTTCTGGAGGGACTGATAAAAGGCCTAATTGACGCTTCGCAAAGACCCGCCCCCTTCACAAGCCATACGCTCTCATGCCACACATCATGTTCTCGTGACGCGATCATCTCTTCATACTAGCTCATTTATAGCATCAAATAAACATGAATGAACATCAGAAGGAATGTTGTTTCAAGCGCGGAAATACGTGAGTACACACAATTTATCAAGTTCACCAACGTGAATCTACTAACTCCCCTGACTGCTCTGGCAGACAAAATGGCAGATTCTGGGTTGTGATTGGTCAGATCGCCTGTCAATCAAACTATTTGCAAAGGGTCAATTAATCCAAGCCCCGTCTGTGATACTGGGTCAAAGTATATTTGTGTGATGTAAAATTTAATTATTTGCTTAATATTTTAAGTTTGCATTTCATTGTTTTTATTCATTTTGAGGAATACTGAATCTCTTTCTGAGCTGTCAGTCAATTCATGGGAAAGCAAAGTAAATTGCTTTACTTATTGGAAAAAGGCTGTAAATTTAAAAAATAATGCATTACTTTACTAATTGAAAAAAGGTCATCTGTAGCACCATAACTCTACCAAACCAATCATAAAGGATCCAAAAGCACAAGAGATATTCGCTGAAAGTGCCATTCTCATTTCATTTCGCAGATGCTTTTATCCAAAGCGACTTACAAGGGGAGCAATTCAGGGTTTCATGTCTTGCTCAAGACATGAGAGAGCTGTTCAATCCCCACCTTCAACTCCTGCTGGCTTAGGAATCGAACCAGCAACCTTCAGGTTGCAAGCCCGACTCCCTCACCATTAGAGCATGACTATTAAACTTTTAAACTAACTTTAACACCCTCAAGTTGTTCCAACCCTCCCTGTATAAATTTCTTTCTTCTGCTGAACACAAAAGGAGATATTTTAAAGAATATCAGCAACCAAACAGTTGATGGACCCAAGTTTACTTGCATAGTATTTTTTTCCATAGTATGCAAGTCGATGGGGCACATCAACTGTTTGGTACTTCAATTTGGCATTCATATTCTTCAAAATATCTTCTTTGGTGTTCAGCAGAAAGAAATTCAAACAATTTGAAGGGGAGTATGACAGAATTGTCATTGTCAACATTCGATCCCGTCTGAATCAGAATCCTCCATGCCTAGATCCAAACACTTGGCTTGGGTTGCAAAGGAATTGGCACAACAGTAAAAAGTAAACCACATTTCGAGATAAAAACATCAGATGACAAACGAGGACCCCCAAAACTTACATGTACATCCATCTGTGGCGCAAAATGCGGGTCTCTTGGACCATACAGCTCCATTCGGTCGAATCCAGGGTTCATCCTGTGGAAACCTGGTTCGCCTTCAAACTCAGACGGGTGGAAGTTCGGGGGTCTTCCCAGAAACTCAGGCGGGTGGAAGTCTGGCGGTCTGTCATTAAACTCAGGCGGGCAAAAGTCCGGAGGTCGTTCGCAAAACTCCGGACCGCGGAAACGCGGTCCACATTCAAGCTCTGGATGATAAAAGCGCGGTGCTGGTGGTCTGTTCTCAAACTCTGAATGATGATGATGATGATGGAAACGTGGATTAGGATCATTAAAAGGCTGGTGGAACTCACGTCTGTCGGGAAAATCCATCGGGCGGAAAGGCTCATCATGCCTCATGAATCCCTGCGTTTCATGCATAAACCGCCTAACGTTATCCTCCTCCATGTTATCCATCATCATCATCATTCTGGGTTCTGGGGGCCCGAAGTCGCAATGGGGCCCAGGAAACCTCGGTCCAGGTGGGCCCATCGGGCGGACAGGAGCAGGACCACGAAACCCGCCGTGAGGGGGGTGAGGGGGTCTGGGTGGAGGAGGTCCTGGTGCTGCGGGACGCATGCCATGCTGTGGTCCGGGTCCCGGAGTTGGAGCATTCCCATTTTTTTTTAAACGCTTACGGTTTTTACCCATTTCCCGACAGCTGGTGTCTACTGGACTGGTCAGTGACGTACAGCAGCCACAAGTTGCTCCGTGAGCGGCTAGCGGGCCAGACGAACCGTGTTACCACGTTAATTTGCGCACACAACCATTCAGAAATTATCCTGTTTACGCCGAATCGACGCAAACAATCAAAATAATAAAACTGTTTTAATACATTTGATTTGACTAACTTGACGCAAACTAACGTTCAACTGTCCACTGCACGCACTCACTTCACTAAGAACACAAGCACAGAAACAATCCAAATGGACAGCGGATGTGACGCAACAGATTCAAAATAAGAGTCCATAAAAGCTGGCTAAATAAACGAGAAAGGAGCATTGAAAATATAAAGCTGACTCTCGTTTTTGTTAACCAAGAGTAAAAAAAGTAGCTTCTGACACGGCACATTCAGTTTCTTAATCAAATAAATGTTATTTAGAAATCCTTATTTACCTTTGGACAAACTAAAAATAACCAAACCGTCGAGTGTTTTAACGACTTTCATTTCAGTGGGAAATTTAGCTTCTTTTGTTTAATAGATTAGTTAAGTTTCTTAGATATATCTTCTGTTTATTATTGAACCATACTTTCATTACTGTTTGATTAGCAATCATATATTTGTAGTTTATATATATTATATATATATATATATATATATATATATATATATATATATATATATATATATATATATATATATTTATTTATTATTTATTTATTTTTTTTTTTTATTTATTTTTTTTTTTCTTAATTTTCTTAAAATATGCAGAATCCAGCCACCAAACGACCATGAAATCATATGGCAAGCCGTTTTGACTTTTATTCATTTTCAGGATATGAACTTTCACTAGTTAAAATGTTAATTCTTGATATCAGGAATTACATTTCCACTAGTAACAATGACAATTTTTGATATCAACAATTATATTTCCACTAGTAACAAAGTTCATTCTTGATATCAACAATTCAATTTCCACTAGTAAAAACTATCATTCTTAATATCAACAATTTTTACTAGTGAAATCACTCCATAGCCTCCCATTCAAATTCAATTGTTGATATCAAGAATTCATTTCTTACTAGTTGAAATTGCAGTTTCACATATCAGGAATACAATTCTTACTAGTAAAAATGCAAATTTCTGATATCAAGAATTACGTTGTTACTTGTGCAAATGTCTATTCTTGATATCAACAATTGAATTGCTACAAGTAAAAATGTTCATTTCTGATATCATGAATGTGATTGTTACTAGTAAGAAAGCCGTTTTAGATATCAGAAATGATCTTGATATCAGGAATTCATTTCAGATATCAGAAATGAATATTTTTACTAGTAGCAATTCAATAGTTGATATCAAGAATTGACATTTGCAATAGTAACAATATAATTCTTGATATCAGAAATTTGCATTGTTACTAGTAAGAATCGTATTCCTGATATGTGAAACTGGAATTTCAACTAGTAAGAAATGAATTCTTGATATCAACAATTGAATTTGAATGGCAGCCTATGGAGAGATTTCACTAGTAAAAATACAATTGTTGATATCAAGAATGATAGTTTTTACTAGTGGAAATTGAATTGTTGATATCAAGAATGAACTTTGTTACTAGTGGAAATATAATTGTTGATATCAAAAATTGCCATTGTTACTAGTGGAAATTAATTCCTGATATCAGGAATTAACATTTTAACTAGTGAAAATGTAATTGTTGATATCACAAGTTCATACCCTGAGAATGAATAAAAGTCAAAACGGCTTGCCATAGAAATCATTGTCTTCTTCAGTTTTTCTGACAGGTTTAGATACCGGGTGATGGAGACTAACCCATATACTGTAATTGACACAATTACCTGCGCTATGAATCAAATTTATTACTAGCACCAGCAGGCAAGCAGCCCTGATTTGGCAAGTGAGGGGGGCAAACTATATTTAGGTTTAGGTTTAGAGTCGTGTAAGGAAGGTGTGGAAGTGATATGCCAAACAAGTTTTATCCAAGCTACTTAAAAATCATAGCTATAGCTATAACTATTTCACAAAAGCTGTGCTTTTACCATTATAGAAAATAATCAGTATACCATAATGATGGTAATACTCTACTCAATAGTAAGCGAATTCATGTACCATGGCATTTACATATGGAGGACTAGGAGTAAAACTGATTTAAACATAAATGTAGCTACTATTCCCAACACCATATGGTCTTCGGGTGTCTCTTTGAGGAATTATTATATTAAATTATATCAAAAGAGACAAATAATATTGTCTCTTCAGCTGTCAATAAATGCTTTAAATTTGGGCTTTCACTGCAACGCCATGTAACCATTTGGGTTTCCCAAAGAACCTTTCTTAATTTGTTCTTAAAATCTGAAGAACCTTTTTCCATTATAAAGCTTTTGTGCAATGGAGAGATTCCATGGATGTTAAAGGTTCTTCATGGAACCATCAATGCCAATAAAGAACCTTTATTTTTAAGAATGTATGTGGAAATGTTTTAAAAGCAAAGACATTGCAGTACAGACCTGTAGAAAACTTATTTCAAATAAGTTAAAAATAATAATAATTTCCCTGATTCAAATAAAATAACAAAATTTTGATATTGAACCTTGATTTTTAACTTATGTCCTTGTTGCTGATTATGAAATCAATGCAGTTCATGCTGACCATCTATTAGCTGTTGCTAGCTGATAATTGAATTTTAAATGATTTAATTACCCCTGAAAGTTCAATGACCAGAGTTGTGTTTCCCAAAAGCATCGTATTAGCCGAAGTTGACCGTAGAACAATTGCAACCAATGATCTCTAAGATCAATGTAGGCTTATGATGCTTCTGGGAAACGCAGCCCTGATTTGACCATCAATCTTGTGGAACAGCAAATATTAAATGACTCTTGCTGGCATGATCTGAGGCTTTAACAGTCATGTGATGAACATGAACATCATCATCTTGAAGTTCATGTGATGAACTTGTTTGTGATGTTCACTGAATGAGAGAAACTGGTTCATAAATCATAAAACATTTTAATCTTACGAAACATGAATTCAAATAGTCTAAATATGAAATAAAAATAACATTTTTCTTCAAAAGAAGAAGATTTAGGGGATCTGCTTGTAATATCATCTTAAAGAGTTTATTTTTGTAAACTCAACTTTAAAAAACACAAGCTTGTTCTGTTTGAATCTGCAGGGCTATTTACCTTCGTTAGCATTATCTCTGTTGGAGTTCATTAGGAGCCACACCCTAATTTGACACCAATGAAGATCAGGTGGGTGGTTTGACCTGGCTGTGGCGGTGAGGTGATTTCTTTTATAAAGGCAACAGTTAATATCTTTGGAAGCTTAGTTTGTGTTTTATATTTGCAGAGTTTAATTCCTACTTGCTGTGATACTCGAGCACAATGGTGAGATTATTGATTGTCATCTTCACTTGTGTTACTGCTTAACCACTTCACTGCAGTTGTGATTATTGTGTTTGTGCTTCTTTTGGTCAACCCAGAGGGAGTGCATCTCCATACATATTGGTCAAGCAGGTATCCAGATGGGTAACTCTTGCTGGGAGTTGTATTGTTTGGAGCACGGCTTCCAGCCAGATGGGACCATTGTTGGAGATGGCACCTCATTGACTGACTCCTCTTTTGGAACTTTCTTCAGTGAAACTGGTGCTGGGAAGTATGTTCCTCGTGCAGTATTTATTGATCTGGAACCGACAGTTGTTGGTGAGACTGAACTCAATTCAGGCTGCTTGTCTTCTTCTTATTCAAGACTCTTGTTGCATTATGTCCAGTGTAGCTAATCTCTTTTGTTTTAAATGCAGATGAGATCCGTAATGGACACTATCGACAGTTGTACCACCCTGAGCAGCTTATCAGTGGCAAGGAGGATGCTGCCAATAATTATGCTCGTGGTCACTATACCATTGGCAAAGAGATCGTAGATTCTGTGCTTGACCGGATGCGCAAAATGGTGAGTTGCGTGCCGGTGAGCACTAGTAATGTCCACTACGAATGAACTAGTAGTGCAAAATGGAACTTTGTCATTGCTCAAGATTAGATTTGTGATCTCAAATGCTTTTCACACTTGATGTCTTTTTCTATGGCATTTATTGGGAATGTTCCAAAAGGGACAATCTATTTATTTTGGAACTGTATATTTGAAAACCCACCTCTCCTCCTCTCTGCTTCTCTAGGCGGACCAG
The DNA here is from genome assembly GCA_037194245.1 of Opsariichthys bidens. Lineage (NCBI taxonomy): Eukaryota > Metazoa > Chordata > Actinopteri > Cypriniformes > Xenocyprididae > Opsariichthys > Opsariichthys bidens. The sequence continues at coordinate 3,934,663 of CM074279.1, forward strand.
TGCACCGGTCTGCAGGGGTTCCTGATCTTCCACAGTTTTGGTGGAGGAACAGGCTCCGGTTTCACATCTCTGCTGATGGAGCGACTGTCTGTCGATTACGGTAAAAAGTCAAAGTTGGAGTTCTCTGTCTATCCTGCTCCGCAAGTCAGCACGGCTGTGGTTGAGCCTTACAACTCGATCCTCACGACCCACACCACTCTCGAGCACTCGGACTGCTCCTTCATGGTGGATAACGAAGCCATCTTTGACATCTGTAAGCGAAACCTCGATATCGAGCGTCCCTCATACACTAACCTGAACAGGCTCATCGCCCAGATTGTATCCTCCATTACGGCATCGCTGCGCTTTGATGGTGCGTTAAACGTTGACCTCACAGAGTTCCAGACCAACCTGGTCCCGTACCCTCGCATTCACTTTCCATTGGTCACCTACGCTCCCATCATTTCGGCTGAAAAGGCCTACCATGAGCAGCTTTCCGTACCGGAGATCACCAATGCCTGCTTCGAGCCAGCAAACCAGATGGTGAAGTGTGACCCTCGCCGTGGAAAATACATGGCCTGCTGTTTGCTTTACCGTGGTGACGTGGTTCCAAAAGATGTGAACGCCGCTATAGCCAACATCAAGACTCGGCGCTCCATCCAGTTTGTAGACTGGTGTCCCACGGGGTTTAAGGTCGGCATCAACTACCAGCCGCCCACCGTTGTGCCAGGAGGGGATCTGGCCAAAGTGCAGAGAGCAGTCTGCATGCTAAGCAACACCACCGCCATCGCAGAGGCATGGGGCCGCCTGGACCACAAGTTTGACCTGATGTATGCGAAGAGGGCTTTTGTTCATTGGTACGTGGGTGAGGGGATGGAGGAAGGGGAGTTCTCAGAGGCACGGGAAGACATGGCTGCCCTGGAGAAAGACTATGAGGAGGTTGGTGCCGATTCGACTGAGGACATTGGAGAGGATGAAGAAGAATATTGAAGATGATAAATGTACTTGTACTTATAAATAAATTTGGCATTTGAAAATTCTTTAGTTCTATGAATGGTTTACCTTCATGACCTTTCACAAATCTGGTTTAGCTGGGGTTGTTTGTCCTTGTGTATAACTAAGCCACAGTTCAGCTGACATATTTCAGAGTGGTGAGGGGGTTCGTCATATTTGAGTAACTTCTAATGTAAACCTTACTGATGGTAATTTATGGTTTCTAACTGCTTTGTAAAATGTGAACCAATTCCTAAAATGTTCTCAAACAATGCTGGAAGAGTCTAAAGATATGCAAGCTGGTAAGATGTTCATAGGAGTTGTGACACTTGGATCAGTATGACTTCAAGTTTGCTGGATACTGGCTGGCCAAAAATAACTGAAGTCTAAATAGCTTCTACAGTGCTGCAATATCATTATGTCAGGGCCTGTCTTGTCATTTGTGGAATTATCGACAATTTCAATAGTAGCCATCTAGCTGAACACCGAAACCAAATATTTGACTCTATGGGAATTTTACATTTAAGACCCAAAAGACCAGATTTGATTAAATTAGGACCTGGAGTCAGAATTTAAAAAAAAAATACTGAATGGTTTAGTTTAATCAGCAGAAGCCAGCTTCCAGTCTCTTAAGGAGTTCATAGGCCGCTCTACCTACATTCACATTTCTACAATTCTACTACGTCATTACTTCGATTAAAAAGATTAAGCAACAAGACAAAATTAGTCATTTTCCTTAAGTGGAATGATGGTCAGAAGTGTCTGTCCTTCCATCAAGCTATATATATTGAAGTGGCAGTGGATTCCAGAATCCACCCCTTCAGGTTCATCTCAAACTGAGTGGAACTGCCACAGTAAATCTTCATATTAAGTGTTTACAGAGGTGTAAAAAGTACCTGAAAACCAGATACCTTACAGTGAAAATTACTCCATTTACAAGTTATGAATTCCAATACTACTTGAGAAGGTCTTAGGCTTGGTTTCACTGACGGGCTTTGATTAAGCCAGGATTAGGCCTTAAATCAATTAGGACGTTTAAGTAACTTTTCTAAATATGGCTTAGAAAAATAAATCAATGTACGTCTTGAGACAAAACAATGGCCCTGACATATTTTAAGATCTGCCTTCAGTTAAAATGGCTCAAAAATACGTTTTAGTCTGGGACTAGGCTTAAGCCTTGTATTTGAATCTGGGGACTAGATTATGTGATTTTAACAGTATTTGCCCCAGTTTTACAGACGAGGCTTAGCCACGTAGGCTACACCCAATATCGAAGCCGCTAGTCCCACCTTGGGACTTGTCCGTGCTTCTGAACGCACTTTCAAAAGCTCTGTTCGAGCTCATTGATAAAACTGCCTTGAAGCTGCTCGCTTTTAAGACGGCTCTGTTACTTGCTCTCACTTCCGGAAGAAGGGTGAGTGAACTACATGCTTTATCAGTTCACTCCTCATGTATGATGTTCGATCCAGGTGGTCAGAAGGTAACTTTGAGAACTAACCCGGCGTTTGTGCCTAAAGTGTTAGTTCACGCTGGTGCAGTTCAGTCAGTGGACCTGCTAGCTTTTCATCCACGATGCTTTTCATCCCCAGAGGAGGAGAGGTTACACAGTTTATGTCCGGTTCGTACTCTCTATAAGTATGTTCAGAGAACGCGCACACTTCGTAAGAGCAATCAGCTATTTGTCTCGTGGGCTGACTTTTACAAAGGAAAACCTATATCCCGTCAACGCCGCTCTCACTGGGTGGTGGAGGCTATCGTGTTATGTTACAATAATGCGAATATAGAGCCCCCAACAGGACTACGAGCACACTCTACTAGAGGAATGGCTACATCCTGGGCTCTGTTTAGAGGCATTTCTATTCGAGACATTTGCACGGCAGCCAGCTGGTCTTCTCCGCACACATTTACTCGTTTCTATAGGCTGTATGTGACAGAACCCTCCCTGGCCCACTCAGTCCTGGGAGTGAGTAGTCAGGTTGTATTACACAGTTTTATTAGGGGAGAATTCCTCATGTTATTCTGTTTTCACCTCCGTCGGGAGCTATGATTCAGATAATTACCCACTCTTTCTTTAGTCGGCTTCGTCAGTATATCGCCAGTTCGGGAGTGGTCTATATCCCGTATTGAGATACTGAACGAATGTTAGAATGAGAATGTTAGGTTACTAACGTAACCCTGGTTCTCTGATAACATGAAGTGAGGTATCTCACAATCTTTTCCCTTCTTGCCGGTCCTGCACGGAGAAGAGATATGCGGAGAATGATGAAACGGCAGGTAACAGCGGTTTATATACAGGGAGGTGGGACTCCCTGATCGCAGCAGCGATTGGTCTGCCATGGGTGGGCAGACGTGGTGTTATTGGTGCTTCCGTGATCAGTCACGCCTAGAGGCGCTCCCGTAGTGAGATACCTCACTTCATGTTATCAAAGAACCAGGGTTTCGTTAGTAAGCTAACAATTTGTAGAAAGACTGTAGAAAGAGAGATGGTTAAGATAGTACCAAAGAGGAAAAGATCAGAGGAATATAGTTGGAAGAAGAAGGGTTACAATCGGGCAAGAACCAGAATCTTCCAAATTTGTTGTGGACAATGGGTGGGCCTTGAAGTACCCTACCTTGAGGCAAGTTGTGGCCTAATGGGAGTCGGGCTTGTAACCTGAAGGTTGCTGGTTCGATTCCCACGCCGGAAGGAATTGAAGGTGGGTATTGTGAATGAACAGCACTCACTCCACCTTCAATACCGTGACTAAGGTGCCCTTGAGCAAGACACCTAACCCCTAATTGCTCCACTTGTGAGTCGCTTCGGATAAAAGCATCTGCCAAATGAATCAAGTCAAAAAGGTTGGGATTCATTGGTCTAGAAAAGAACAGGGCAAAGTTTATTGAAGATCTAACAAAATTCCTAGGAGTTTGAAAAAGGATGTTTTATCTAGATAATTAGAATGGCAGATAGGTCTACATTTTATAGAAAATGAGATATGCACTTGTGAATGTAGGCAAAGATTCAGAAGAAACAAGAATTCTGATGCTCTCATGCATGCATGTGGAGTTATTAGCAAATATGTAAAATGGCTTATCCACTTTGTGGTCAATTTTCACAAAAATAGTTACACATACTTCTTTACAGAAGATGTACAAATATATTAATTTTATAGCAGTAGTAGGCCACTCAGATTTAACGTTATCGGCAGCTGAAATTTGATTGGCTGCTGGGGGCCATGTTTTTTCGACTTCATCGATTATACAATTATGGCATTATGTTGTATTGCCCCCTATAGGTGGAATTTTGACACCACTTGGTGTGCATCCTCAGAATGTCCTGTGATCTGTGTATTAAATTGTCAAGCTTGGATGTTGCATTCTGGAGATATACACATCAATTCGTGAAAAACAAGCAACGCCAGTCTGTTTAATTCACTAATGACTTCAAGGCTTCAACAAGTCAAAAAGCTTTTGCCACTCCCATTCCTATCTGCTGTGTGTTCAATTAGGTGAAGGTCAATCAGGTCAAAGGCCGAGAACAAGTTTGAAAAGTCAAGCTGATGATTGAATTTGAATTATTTTACTACCCCAGAAAGTTTAATGGCCTGATTTGACAATCAATCTTGTGGAACAGCAAATGTTCATTGACTCCTGCAAGCATGATGAGGCTTTAACAGTCTGGTTCATAACACTTGAATCTTACAAACAAATATATATAGCCTAAATATTAAATCAAGAAAATCTGTCCTTTGGGGATCATCTGAAGGAGTTTATTTTTGTAAACACAAATTTTAAAAAGATACAAGTTCATTCTGTTTGAATCTGCAGGGCTATTTACCTTCGTTAGCATTATCTCTGTTGGAGTTCATTAGGAGCCACACCCTAATTTGACACCAATGAAGATCAGGTGGGTGGTTTGACCTGGCTGTGGCGGTGAGGTGATTTCTTTTATAAAGGCAACAGTTAATATCTTTTGGAAGCTTAGTTTGTGTTTTATATTTGCAGAGTTTAATTCCTACTTGCTGTGATACTCGAGCACAATGGTGAGATTATTGATTGTCATCTTCACTTGTGTTACTGCTTAACCACTTCACTGCAGTTGTGATTATTGTGTTTGTGCTTCTTTTGGTCAACCCAGAGGGAGTGCATCTCCATACATATTGGTCAAGCAGGTATCCAGATGGGTAACTCTTGCTGGGAGTTGTATTGTTTGGAGCACGGCTTCCAGCCAGATGGGACCATTGTTGGAGATGGCACCTCATTGACTGACTCCTCTTTTGGAACTTTCTTCAGTGAAACTGGTGCTGGGAAGTATGTTCCTCGTGCAGTATTTATTGATCTGGAACCGACAGTTGTTGGTGAGACTGAACTCAATTCAGGCTGCTTGTCTTCTTATTCAAGACTCTTGTTGCATTATGTCCAGTGTAGTTAATCTCTTTTGTTTGAAATGCAGATGAGATCCGTAACGGACACTATCGACAGCTGTACCACCCTGAGCAGCTTATCAGTGGCAAGGAGGATGCTGCCAATAATTATGCTCGTGGTCACTATACCGTTGGCAAAGAGATCGTAGATTCTGTGCTTGACCGGATGCGCAAAATGGTAAGTTGAGCGCCGGTGAGCACTAGTAATGTCCACTACGAATGAACTAGTAGTGCAAAATGGAACTTTGTCATTGCTCAAGATTAGATTTGTGATCTCAAATGCTTTTCACACTTGGTGTCTTTTCTATGGCATTTATTGGCAATGTTCCAAAAGGGACAATCTATTTATTTTGGAACTGTATATTTGAAAACCCACCTCTCCTTCTCTAGGCGGACCAGTGCACCGGTCTGCAGGGGTTCCTGATCTTCCACAGTTTTGGTGGAGGAACAGGCTCCGGTTTCACTTCTCTGCTGATGGAGCGACTGTCTGTCGATTATGGTAAAAAGTCAAAGTTGGAGTTCTCTGTCTATCCTGCTCCGCAAGTCAGCACGGCTGTGGTTGAGCCTTACAACTCGATCCTCACAACCCACACCACTCTCGAGCACTCGGACTGCTCCTTCATGGTGGATAACGAAGCCATCTTTGACATCTGTAAGCGAAACCTCGATATCGAGCGTCCCTCATACACTAACCTGAACAGGCTCATCGCCCAGATTGTGTCCTCCATTACAGCATCGCTGCGCTTTGATGGCGCATTAAACGTTGACCTCACAGAGTTCCAGACCAACCTGGTCCCATACCCTCGCATTCACTTTCCATTGGTCACCTACGCTCCCATCATTTCGGCTGAAAAGGCCTACCATGAGCAGCTTTCCGTACCGGAGATCACCAATGCCTGCTTCGAGCCAGCAAACCAGATGGTGAAGTGTGACCCTCGCCGTGGAAAATACATGGCCTGCTGTTTGCTTTACCGTGGTGACGTGGTTCCAAAAGACGTGAACGCCGCTATAGCCAACATCAAGACTCGACGCTCCATCCAGTTTGTAGACTGGTGTCCCACAGGGTTTAAGGTCGGAATCAACTACCAGCCGCCCACCGTTGTGCCAGGAGGGGATCTGGCCAAAGTGCAGAGAGCAGTCTGCATGCTAAGCAACACCACCGCCATTGCAGAGGCATGGGGCCGCCTGGACCACAAGTTTGACCTGATGTATGCGAAGAGGGCTTTTGTTCATTGGTATGTGGGTGAGGGGATGGAGGAAGGGGAGTTCTCAGAGGCACGGGAAGACATGGCTGCCCTGGAGAAAGACTATGAGGAGGTTGGTGCCGATTCCACAGAGGACATTGGAGAGGATGAAGAAGAATATTGAAGATGATAAATGTACTTGTACTTTGAGTAAATAAATTTTAGCAGCATTTGAAAACTGTTTGGTTCTATGACCAGTTTTCCCCTTCATAAACTTGCTCTTGTGGTTGTCGGTGTTTGCATTTAGGCAACATGATTGAGCCACAGTTCAGTTGACCTCACATTTCAGAGTGGTGAGGGGTTTGTGAATGAGATTTGGTTTTATTTAAATGTTAGCAACTTGCTTATGGTTTCTAACTGCAATAAACTACATAGCTCCTACAACCATCAAGAGACAAAGTAAATCAGTGTAACTTGATGGGTACTATGGGGGCCAAGATAATTGACGAGAATTAAATGGCTCCTGCAGTATGGCTGCTAGGGGCCATCTTGAAAAATTTAAATATCAGGCGTAAACTGGGTCTAAATGTGTTTTAGTAGCTTGGACCAGAAGTGGACCATGCTAAATACAGGTGTAAACCACTTCTAAAGTGTTTTTAAGTTGTCCACTTCCAGAAGTAGTTGACCAGATTCCATTTGAATAGTCACAAAAGACCACAAACTCTCCACCTACTGACCTAACGTGTAACCAAATGGGATTTAAACCGTCAGCTGATGACCTGGGTTTGGTTCAAAGATGAAAAAGTGCAATGTTCTCGCCATTTCTGATTTGGTGTTGTCTTGCGGCTGTTGGAAAAATGAAGCTGGTGCGTTTCCGTCTTCTCTGGGTGCGTTCATATATGAGCAGTTTATTTTGTCAATTTGCTCAAAAGATTTGAAACTCATATCAGGAAACCAAACCTTTGAATCTCTGGTTCACCACATACTGAATGCAACTGCCACAGTAAATCTGCTTCATATTAAGAGGCCAAACGCAAAAACCACATGTGTGGGTATTGGGACAGGACCTTTGTTTTTTTTTTTTAGATTGGGGTGAATTCTGCTAAATTGGGATACATTTTGCTATTGAGCTTTAAAAATGTTAAGAATGAACCCTAATTAAGTGAATCATAGAAGTGGATTTTGGAACTTTCAATGTGAACACTATTCGCACTAAGTGGCATAGGATAGTGCCTTAGTACACAAATTGGGGCACACTTATGTTCTATGGCTCCAGAGTGATTGGTTACAAGTTGGGTGTCTATGGCAAAGACGTCAGACTTCAAATCTTGTACTTCTGAGGGTCCTGTGACAGCAGTGCAACTGGGATTGAACTGGGAAACTAATGGACAGCTTTCTGCTGGTATTACAGATCTCTTGCTCATCTTAATTTCAGTGCTAGTACATGTTCTACATTAGCGCCCTAAAAAAATAATAGGAAAAAAAAGGAAAATAAACCCCTCTACACTCAATTTGAAGAAAAGCATTTATTTTGTGAGCTTAAGTTGAGTAACTTGAGTTAAGTTGAACAGAGAAAACATTTCAGAAGATGGACAGTATATGAATATATAGGTTTATCTCAATTCAAAATTGGACTTGGATGATATTTTATATCTCCATCTCTATACAAGTGAACATAAACATGTCCAAAGAATTAAAACTTTTTTATTTTCTTTTTTTTGAGGAAAAAAACAAAGCGATTACAGTATGTTTTGCTTAGCAAATAATGTGACAAGCTACGATACTTTTAAATATTTATTGCCATTACTGAATCTTAATGAAACAGGCTAAAGGAAATTGAGTTTGTAGGGTTCCGGTGCTTGACACATTCAGCGGGTAGTTAAAGCACCATCCTTGTCATGGACTGTTGTCTGACAAACTAGTCATTTTTCATGCAACCCTTAAACATTGATGCTGATGTTTTCCTCTTTTCAAAATCCTTGCAAATATTTCCAAATACAAATGGTGCCCAACCAACTTAATGTCATATATGAAGGCATTTTAAAGGCAAGTTTTGTTTTGGTATTCTAAGTAAATACACATTGCCAACAACTTTGACCAGATAAAAAAAAAAAAAAAAAAAAAAAAATCTGCTTTCTTATCCCTTTTCAATTTTTTTTTTTTACCAAAAAATGTAATTTGTTAACAAAACTATGAACAGTTTCAAAAAAATATCACTTCTACAATATAACATCAATAATTAAGATCCTTCATTGAACTTAATGGAGTACCCTCATCAGCCATGAACGAACTTACAATTTTGTAAGAAAAAGAAACTGTAGCAGAAACCTAAATAAATGTGAAATACCACTTTTGGTGTAACAACCAATTTATGCTAGGGCTCAAAGTAGGTGCTAAGTGCAAAGCAAAGACCACGCTACAGAGAAACTTACTCAAAACTCTGGATTCCCACAACAAATATTCGCTTTTTTCTTTCTTATATGGGTGTGGTATTTATAGTGTCTACTTTTACATTAGTAGGCATTCTGTAAGCATTGTGTATCACTCTCAGGGTCATTTAGTCAAAAGGGCTGAAGTCCCTCTCTAAATTTTCAGATTCATCGTCATCAGAAAAGAAGTCGTCGTCATCTATGTCTTCCTCATCGTAGTCCTCGTGCCATTCTGGAACGTATTCGTCGTCATACTCGTCATCCTCCTCTGCTTCATCGCCGGGGTCCTCGTTGTTGTTGTTGTCGGAGTCTGCGGACTCAGAGCCTCCATCTGATTTGGACCTGAAATTAAAAAAAGTACATGAAAACATAGTACATTTAAAGAACCTGTATGTACAGGTATCATCAAAAAGTTGATATATTTCACTGATTCCATTCAAAAAGTGAAACTTGTATAGTATATCCATTCATTACACACAGACTGATATATTTCAAATGTTTATTTCTTTTCATTTTGATGATTATAACTGACAACTAAGGGAAATCCCAAATTCAATATCTCAGAAATTTAGAATATTGTGAAAAGGTTCAATATTGAAGACACCTGGTGCCACACTCTAATCAGCTAATGAACTCAAAACACCTGCAATGGCCTCTAAATGGTCTCTCAGTCTAGTTCTGTAGGCTACACAATCTTGGGGAAGACTGCTAACTTGACAGTTGTCCAAAAGACGACCATTGACACCTTGCACAAGGAGGGCAAGACACAAAAGGTCATTGCAAAAGAGGCTGGCTGTTCACAGAGCTCTGTGTCCAATCACATTAATAGAGAGGCGAAGGGAAGGAAAAGATGTGGTAGAAAAAAAGTGTACAAGCAATAGGGATAACCACACCCTGGAGAGGTGAGATAGTGAAACAAAACCCATTCAAAAATGTGGTGGAGATTCACAAAGAGTGGACTGCAGCTGGAGTCAGTGCTTCAAGAGCCACTACGCACAGACGTATACAAGACATGGGTTTCAGCTGTCGCATTCCTTGTGTCGAGCCACTCTTGAACAACAGACAGCGTCAGAAGCGTCTCGCCTGTGCTAAAGACAAAAAGGACTGGACTGCTGCTGAGTGCTCTGAAGTTATGTTTTCTGATGAAAGTAAATTTTTGTATTTCCTTTGGGAAGAGTCCCAGAGTCTGCAGGAAGACAGGAGAGGCACACAATCCACGTTGCTTGAGGTCCAGTGTAAAGTTTCCACAGTCAGTGATGGTTTGGGGTGCCATGTCATCTGCTGGTGTTGGTCCACTGTGTTTTCTGAGGTCCAAGGTCAACGCAGCCGTATACCAGGAAGTTTTAGAGC